>PVLD010009898.1:0-73989 GCA_004027595.1 Dinomys branickii | reverse complement strand
CAGCCCCCTTTCTCGCCTCTGCTGGCATCTGCAGGGTGCTGCTGGGGACCTGCTCACACTCTGCCCCGCCTTCCGGAGCCATCTGGGCCTGGTGCCAGCGGTGTGAGCCTGGCCAGGAGAGCGGCTGGGGCGAGGCCGTTTGCCCTTGGCCAGTGAGGAACCTGAGGCCAGGATGGAATGCAGGGCAGCACCGCACAGCCCTGCTGTGAGCCCTGCAGGGGGCACCACCAGAGGGGCGGGGCTCTTGGGGTGGGCGGGACCCAGGCTGGGCCTCTGCGGAGCTACACAGTAGGACGTGATGAGGCCGAGGCACTGCCCGCCATCGTCGCCGTTCTGATGGCTGCGAGCTGCTCGCAGGGCGGCCCGTGCACCCTGGGCGTGAGTCCCGGGCATCTCGGGTCTAATGCCGCACACCACGGTCCCTGGATCAGCCTGGGGAACTGAGTCCTTCGCTGCCCTTGAGGACGCTTGCCAAGTGCTGACCTCGGTCTCACTGGACACCCGGGGCCACCCTGACGGAAAATGAACTGGGCGGGGCCCAGGCCCTAGGGTTGCGGTTTCACAGCCGACTCCTCATTGTCTTTAGCAGGGATAAGGTTTTGTTTTAATTGAAGAAAAATGTACATAACCTAAAAGAGGATGGAACCCCTAAAAGGGCCTGGCCCATGCTGGGGAAGCACTCGACCCCTGAGCTACAGCCCTGACCCTTTTTAAATTTTATTTTGAGATAAGGTCTCTAGCTGCTCACAGCACGGTGGACAGGCTGCAGAGTGAGAAGGAACGTGCTGGGGCAAGGGATCGGTGACCTCCTCCGGCCAGGCCCGGCCCCTGCGCAGCACCTTCAGCCAGGAGCTCAGCCATGGATGAACCTGCAGAGGGTCACAGGGTCCTGATCCCATGGCACTCACACAGGTGTCTCCAGGGACTGCTCAGCCTACTCCACCAGCCCACCAGCCTCCCTCCTTCTCCTGCTCTGACACACGTCCACCCTCCCAGCACTCCAGGAAGCTGAGGCAGGAGGGTCCCAAGCTCCAGCCCAACTTGGGCCACTTAGGGACTAAGTGAGAGGCTGTCTCAGAATAAAAATGAAAAGGGGCTGGGGTGCAGCACAGGTCGAGGACCCAGGGAGGGGGGCCTATATCCTGCAGCTGCATGTGCAGGAGGCCTCTAGAAAGCAGGCCTCGGGGGACACACGGGGCACCCCGCCCAGAGGCGGCCACTGCGTGCCAGCCTCCCTCCCCCCTCCCCCACAGGCACGGACTGGCGGAGGCAGAGCTGAAGGACGTGCTGTCGCTGGACAACGAGGTGCTGCTGGCCGCCTACCGCGCCTGGACACCCCCCAGCCAGGAGATGATGCGCTTTCCACCGCTGCTGTGGGTGCGGCTGCGCCGGGACCTGCGCCCCTACTTGGCGCAGCGGCCCATGCATGGCACCACACTGCTGGCCATGGCCCACCGGTGGGTCCAGGGCTCAGGACCCATCCTCTGGTCTCCGAGCCTGGGGCACCGGGTCAGGTTCACAGAGCTCTGGGCTCCCACCACAGGCACTCTCAATTCACCTATTTGTTTGAATTAAAAAAAAAAATATTTACTAGCCAGGCGTGGTGGTGCACACCTGTCATCCCAGCACTTGGGAGGCTGATGCAGGAAGATCTCAGAGCTCAAGGCCAGCCTGGGCTGCACAGCAAGAAACAAAAAGCCCCCCAAAACAGTGTAGTTGGGGATGACGATGCACGTGCACAGCCCCAGCACTTGGGCTGAGGCAGGAGGAACCACGGCCTGAACTCAAAGCAAGACCGGGCCCCAGGTCTGAAGTGCTGCGGGTGGAACCTAGGACCTCAAGCCTGCCTAGACAAGCACTCCCCAGAGGGCACCACAGTCCTGTTTAGTTTTATTTATTTATTTAATTTTTGGTACTGGAGAGCCTGGTGTGGTGGCGCACGCCTGTAATTCCAACATTTGGGACACTGAGGCAAGAGGATCATTGCAAGTTCAAGACCAGCCTAGGCTACAAAGTGAGCTCAAGGCCAGCCTGAACTGCACAGCGAGACCCTCAAAAACAAAAACAAAAAAAGACTGCTTCTGGGAAGGAAACCCATGACCTCACGGTTGGCAGGCAGGCGCTGTGCTGCTGAGCTACAACCCCAGCCGGCTGGGCCCTTTTTAATCTACTTATTTATTCACGATGCTCAGGATTAAACTCAGGGGTGCCCCACCCCAGCCCCTTTCTGAAAAGCTTTTGAAGCAGGCTTTTGTTAAGTTGTGCAGGTCTTGGACAGGACCTCCTGCCTGGGCTGTGCGGGTCCCGGGGTCACAGGCACACAGGGTGGACTTGCTGCGGTTTGGCGCTTGCAGGGAAGAGGGCTGGAACCCAGGGCTCTTGCATCCTGGGCAAGCACCTGGCCTGAGCCACACCCTCAGCACTGTGTTAAAGCTGGGGTGAAGACATGTGATATGCAGCTTCGGTTCTCAGGTGCATAGCTGAGTGCTGTTCCCCTGGGGAGCGCGCTTCTCCTCCCCCAGCCCCTGGGGCTGGCAGTCGGCTTTCTGCAACTCTCCTGTCCTGGACACATCCCACCCACGGGCTCAGGTGAGGCGTGGCCTTGTGGGTCTGGCTGCTGTCACTCAGTGCCACGGTTCCCAATCTCCTCCACAGTGGAGCTGTGTCAGAGCCGTGCTCCTTTTCATGGCCCAATAACATTCCACTCCATGGTACACCCGCACTGTTTATCTGTCCACCTGCCCCCGAGGGTGCTTTCCCCCTCCCGGCTCTTGTGCATACTGTGTATGTGAATGTGTATGGTTAAGTTTTCATTTCTTTGTTTCTCTTTCTTTTTTACTTGTTCGTTTTCTTGAAATTAGGGTGTTGCTAAATTCCCCAGGATGGGCTTGAATTTATAATCCTCCTGCTTTGGCCTCCCAAGTGCTGGGATCACAGCCACGTGCAACCATGTTTGGCTTTCAGGGCTTCTTTGTAAAGTCCATGTATTTAAGCAACCGAGAACAGGCCAATTTAGGGACAAACACTAGGTGACAGAGGAACACAGGCCCAGGCAGCAAGCCACAGAAGGCACCTGGGGTGGCCAGGCATCCAGCGGGCGCTGCAGGGAGAAGGGTGGCTCCCTCCGGGCTCAGGGCACCCCTGCCCCCACTCTGTGTCTCCGCCTCCAGCCCTGAGCCCATCCCCCAATCCGCATCCCCACCTGTAGGCAGCTGACCGAGGTGGTCCACGCACGCTACCTGACCCCACCCCAGGCGGCCGCGCGGCATGGCATCCTGGCTGACTTCTTCTCTGGTGCCTGGAGCCAGGGCGCCAGGAAGCACATCACCCTGCCACGCGGAGGGAGGCCACTGAGCCTGGACCGCAAGGTGAGCCGCTGCTGCCCTGGCCATGTGGCCACCTGTGACCAACCAACTGTCCTCCCCAAGGGAGGCGAGGGACCCCCAAGCCCTGGGCACAACTTGGGATGAGGAGCAGTGGAGGGGAGGGTACAGATCCCCAACTTGACGGAGAGAAAAAAATCACAATGTCCGGGAACATTAAAATCACCCCAGCTGGGTACAGCATCACATGCTGGTCATCCCAGCACTGTGGGAGGCCGAGGCAGGGGGGTTGCAAGTTCAAGCCCAACCTGGGCAACTTAGCAAGACCTTGTCTCAAAATAAAAAGGTCTGGGGCAGAGCTCAGTGGGAAGGAGCATACCTGGTGTGGGTGAGGCCCTGGGTCCATCTCTAGCACTGCAAAAAGCTCTGTCCATCTCTCCATCCGTCCATCTGTCCTTCCCCTTGTTGGGCCTGAACATCTTCCCCTGTGAAATCCACCGTGCACACTGACTTCCAGGCATGTGCTCCTCCAATACATCAGGGTTTTAAACCCTAACACTTCACCAGGCTTGGTGCTGCACGCCTGTCACTGCAGCCTCCCCAGCAGCAGGGCCATGCATGTGTGCGCGGCGCTTGGCAGCCACATTTCTTTCTCACACACTTTGCCAGACAGACTCCTGCTCATCCCACTGAGACCTTCCTGTCCCCAGGAAGAACCTCAGCCCTGCTTCTGAAGAGCAGAGCCCGCTCCCCCTCTCTGCCCAGTGGCGTGGCCTGCAGCTGCAGGAGGTTGTAAACTCTCGGGCACATGAGCCATCTCACACTCCAGCCCGTGCCCCACCCTGCAGGTAGCACCGCAGCCCCTGTGGTTCTCAGACTCCGCTGCCAATGAGCGGAAGCTGGCAGAGCTCCCCTTCCACCTGCTGCATGCCGGCCGCACTGAGGAGCTTGTGCGGGATGTTCTGGGTGAGTAACGCCTCCAGGCCTGGCCACGGCCAGAGGTCGCCTGCCTTCGGGAGCGGGTGCTCGAGCCCAAGAGGCCAGGCCAGGGTGCTGTGCAGCAATCTGCAGCGTGCAGGGTGCCGTGCTAGGTGCTGGGTGTGTGGCCCCTGATGTCAGGGCTCAGGGCAACAAAGCCTGTTTGTCTTTGAGAGACTCAGAGAGTCTGTTTGTCCATCCCTTATATACCCATCTACCTGTCCTGCCGTGTATCCATGTGTCCATTCATGTGTCACATACACCCGCCCGTTCACCCATCCACCCACCCCCCATCCATCCATCCACCCCCAGCCCCCCGCCCATCTATCCATCCACCCCCCCATCCATCTAGTCAGCCATCCACACACCCACCCACACAATTATCCACCACCCACCCACACATCCACTAATCCATCCACCCATCCATCCACCCATCCATCCATCCTCCCAGCTCTCCCTCCCTGATTCTCAAACTCAGGACATTCTGCCCTGCCTCCAGAGACCCTTGTTGTATCCAGGGACATTTCAGGCAGGATTTCCATCTCCTGTGGCGACAGTGGTGCCCTGCCCACCCCCCACAGACCGGTGTGCAGCCCCCATCCCGGGGTCAGCCTGGCCGAAAGTGTATCCCACTAGCTGGGGACCCTGAAAGAGAAGTGATGCTGAGCCTTGTCCACTCCGTGCCCACAGGTGACATGAGCTGGCTGTCCTGCCGGGTGCTATCCAGTGGCCTTGACTCCCTGCTGGATGACGTAGACCTGTGTATGCCCCACGTGGGTGGCCCTGGACTTGGCCTGGTGCGTGACGCGCTTGAGCTGTGCCGGCCAGCCCTGGAGCTGCGGGGTGGAGGTGAGCAGCCGACCTGGCTGGGGTCTCTCTGCCCTGCTGGGAGCTGTCCTGTCTCAACCTCAGGGCCCCCTTGCTCTTGGTGCCTGCTTCTGCGCTTCCGGGACAGCTCAGGAAACAGCAGCGGCACTGAAACAGGAGAACGCTGCTCCCACTGGTGGCACAGCGAGCTTCCGTCACTGGGAGGACCGGGCTGCCACTGTGCTGGGTGTGGTGCATGCTAGGCACGCACTGGGCACCGAGCGACGTGTCCGGCCTCCGGTGTGCCAGACGTGAACGTTTTATTTTGTGCATCTCCCCTGATGCTTTGTTTTCAGTACTGGGGTGGAAGCCGGGGCCTTTGCCCTGAGCGGCAGCCCCAGCCCTTTTCACCTTTTACATTGAAGCAGGGTGTCCCTAAGTCACTAAACTGGAAAGGCTAGGCCCAGACTTTCCACCCTTCTGCCTCGGCCTCCGCAGATGCTAGGATGACAGGCATGCACACTGTGCCCAGCTTCTTCACCACGTAACCATTTATGAGCGCACCTTCAGTGGTGCTGAGCAGCCACGGCTGGGCCGAGAGTCCTGTCCTCGGTTTCCTGCAGGGTAGGGGGTGGGCCAGACTGTGGGCTGCCAGGAAGGGGTATGAGGCCACCCTCACTGAGTCCCTCAGGGTCCCAGGGGCCCACCCCAGGTGTCCACTGGCCTCAGGACCCTCAGTGGTGCGGGCCTTGGGGCAGCCCTTTCTGTGGCAACCAATTCTTCGATTCTCAGTGCAGCAAGAGGGGCTGGGTCCGCGGGATCCCACTCTGAGGCCCACGCAGGTGACTCGCAACCCTGCAGGTTCCAGATTCCCTAGCAGAACCGAGGCCTTGGCAGTCTCCAGGACCAGCACTGCCTGGTTGCAGGAGGGGATGGGAAGCTCCCCTCCCAGGGGTGGGGCGCTCTGTGGCCCTTGGATTGACAGTGGTGGCTGCTGGGTGGGCGCAAATCTGTCAGGGGGTGCTGCGGGCACCTGTGTCCTCGCCACGGGGCTTTCCTGCCATCAGAGATGCCCCAGGGACAGTGATGCAGCTCCGTGCACCTCGCCATCCTTGCTGCAGGCCAGCTTCGCTCGGCAGGGAGCCGCTTCTGGTGGCAGCTCTTTCTTGGCTTGTCTCAGGCTCCTGGGGCAGAGACTGGGGCTCTGCACCTGCCAGACAGGCTTAGAGACAGCTGCGTCCCAGCCCTTTTTTTTTTTTTTTGAGATGGGGTCTCCCTGTGTTGCTAAGTTGCCCAGGCTGGGCCCAAATTTGCACCCCTCCTGGCTCAGCCTCTCCAAGTGTTTTTGCCGTGGTGTTGGCAAAGCTGGGGAGCCTGGAGTGTGCCCAGGGATGATGGGGTGGCGGGGGCCACACCCGTGGTCACGGTCCCCATCCCCTTGCAGAGAGAAGCGTGCTGTACACGGAGCTGCTGGCCAGGCTGCAGCCCTTCGCCCCGTCGTGCCCGATGCTGGTGGGGCCGCTCTGTCAGCAGGCCCAAGCCTGGCTCCACGCGTGCCCACACCCGGTGCTGGTGCCACTGGCTGGTTGTCTGCAGCCCCCTGGGGGCCCCCTGCGCGCCACCCTCACGGGTTGTCACAGAGGTGGGTGTCCCGGGCAGCGGAGGTGGGCACGGACTCCAGGCGGGTCCCCAGGGCACCATCAGCTCGTGCCAGCTCATGCTGACTTGGCCCTCGGTGCCCCTGGGACAGCAGAGCCCAGTGTAAATGCGCTAATGAGCCAGGCTGGGGACAGCATTCACCCCAAGAGCCTCCTCCATCGGCAGTGCGGCACACGGTTCTGGCAAGGGTTTGGGCCCGCCTGTGCCTTGGCTGCCACCAGGGAAGGGGGCACAGGCAAGGGTCCCACGGTGGAGCCTGGCACTGAGGGCACGGCTGTCATCCCTGCATGGCCACAGGTGTCACAGCCCTGGCGTGGAGCCCAGAAGAACGGCTGCTGGTGGTGGGAGCCCAGGACGGCATGGTGACCGTGTGGGACATGCAGGAGCAGCATGTGACCCACATCCTCACGGGACACACAGGTGGGGAGGGGGGTGGCAGGCCCTGTCCTGTGTCCCTCACAAGCAGAACCCAGAGCCCCTCACTGTGGACCCCTTGGTATTGAAGCTCTGGGCTCCGCTCCTGCAGCACTCAGCTCCAGCTGCGTGACAAAGAGCTCCCCAAGCGGGTGTGGTGGTGCACACCTGTGATCCCAGCCACACGGGAGGCTGAGGCAGGAGTGCCACAAGTTCCAGTCTAGTCGAGGTCACCTAGAGAGACCCTGACTCAAAATAAAAAGTAAAGATGGATTAGGGATGTAGCTTAGTGTGGAGGCTCTGGAGTCAACCCCCTACGTGAAAGACAGAAAGAGGTCCAGGGATGTAGCTCAGCCACGCAACGCCTGTGGGGGAAGCGCAAGGCCCTGAGTTTGATTCCTGATACAGAAAAAAAAAGAAGGAAGGAAGGGAGGGAGGGAGAGGGAGAGGGAGGGAGAGGGAGGGAGGGAGGGAGGGAGAGGGAGGTGTGGATGTGGCTTGGTGAGAGGGTTCTGGGTTCAACCATGAGTACCTCAAAAAAGAAAAGAAAAAGTCCTGCAAACACTCTTGCCCTGGACCTGTTCCCCTGTGATATTTGAGGGGAGTCGTTCATTCAAATCCAGCAGAGTCTAAGTTTTTCTTTCCACCTCTTCCATTTCTCCCCGAGTACTGGGGGTGAACCCAGAGCTTCGACTGAGCTGCAGCCTGTCTTTTGACACAGGGTCTTGTCAAGTTTCCCTGGCTGGGCTGGGACTTGGACTCCCCCGCCTCAGCCTCCCAGAGTGCTGGGATGACGGGCGCACGCCACTCAGAGCGACAGCCTCATATTTGCTGTCAGAGAAACTCTGTGAAAGGTTCACTGAGAACCCCAAAGCTGTCATGGGTGTGAATGGTATGGGAGGGGAGGCTTGAGGCCTCCAGGAGGTGGCTGTAAGGCTTCAGGGGTTCTGCAAGGAGGCTGCCATGCAGAGCTCGACCGAACGCCAAACCACAGCGCCTTGCAGTGGATAAACGGTGTCCTCCAGCGCAGCATGGGCTGGTGATCTCCCCACACTTGGCTCCTCCCACAGTGCCTAGAAATTGATGTCATCCTGGCTGGGCGCGGGGCCATCCCAGCACTCAGGAGACTGAGGCAGGAGGATCTCTGCAAGTTCAAGGCCAGCCTGGGCTACATAGCAAGACCTTATCTAAAAACATCCAAAAAACAAATTAAATATCTTCTGGACACTGAGCCTTTGTAAAACTCAGGCCTCTTCGATCCCCAGTACCGCAAAAAAAAAAAAAAAAAAAAACTCAGGCCTCTGTCATAAACTCGGCCTCTGGGAGGACTGATTGAACCCAGCCCTCGGCTGCATGTTCCTCCCCACATGATTTCGTGCTGGGACTGCCCACTCCATCTCTGGAAGCCAGGTGTCTCCGCGCCCACAGACACCCGGCAATTGGGACGGAGCACCGCAGCTGACGTGCCCACATCCTGCTGCAGGGGAGGTGGCCTGTGTGGTGGTGCTCGCCCGGGGGACGCTGGCCATCTCCGCCTCCAGGGACCGCACACTGCGCCTGTGGCACCTACTGTCAGGCCGGGAGAGGTGGAGCCTGCGGGACACGGGGCTTGCAGACCCCCAGCCCTGTGGCCTCTGTGTGGACGAGGCCCGGAACGTGGTGTACATGGCCTGGGGCTCACAGGTAATGCACGGCTGCCCCACTCAGCAGGTCCAGCTGGGATCAGGGCATATGGCGGTGGCAGGGCCCACGGCTCAAGGGTGGGGGGCACAGTGCTGGGCAGGACTGGAAGGGGTGGCAGATGTCACCGCTGGCCGAGATGATCCCACCCAGGTGTCTGTGACCTTACAGACCTGAGGCCTGTTCTCCGTTCTTATTTGGTCCTGCAAAGGTGGCACCCTACCCTGTGCGAGCGGCTTCACCACCGCCAGCCACAGCTGTGTCATGCTGGTGCCAGGATGAGTTTCACTGTGCTGCCTGGGCTGGCCTCAAATTCCAGATCCTCCTGCCTCAGCCTCCTGAGTATTGCTGGGTTGCAGGTGTGCACTACCACACCTGGCTCCGCAATACTTTTGTTTTGGTTTTTGAAGACAGGGTCTCACTGTGTAGCCCAGGCTGGCTTCAAACTTACAATGATCTTCCTGCCTCAGCCTCCTGAGTGCTGGGATATGTGTGCCACCATGCCTAGCCACAGAATTTCTATTTTTAACATGTTTCCTAATACCAGCACTAGGGAGGCTGAGGCAGGGGGACCATCACAAGTTCAAGGGCACCTGAGCGCCATAGGGAGCACAAGGCCAGCCTGAACTGCACAGTGAGACTCTGTCTCAAAGCAAACCAAAATCATAAACTATTTAAGAAGAATGGGTGTAAAGAAAGGTTTAGCTGGGCACGCCGATGCCCACCTCTTCCCAGCTACTGGGGGACTGCGGGAAGAGGATCGCTCAAGCCCAGGTGTTCAAGAGCAGCCTGGGCAGCATGGCGAGGCCCATGATGTGCACAGGGCTCATGTCCGGTGTCCCCTGCGATGGTCTCCCTCTTGCTCCCCTAGATCAGCGCTTGGAGCCTGCAAACAGCAGAGCTGGTTTTCCGAGTCCCGGGCAGCACCTCTGACCCCTGGGTGTGCACAGCGGCGCTGGTGCCGTGCGCTGGGCTGCTGGCCCTGTCCAAGGGCGGCGCCATCAGTGTGTGGAGCTCGGCCACCGGACAGCTGCAGGGGACGCGACTGCTGTCCAGCATCCCAGAGGAGACTGTGAGCTGTGCGGCCCCAGTCCAGAGACAAGGGAGGGTGATTGTGGGATTCAACGGCGGCTCCGTCGCTGTGGTAAGTGACTGACTACAAGACCAAGAGGGCTTCCTCTCCAAAGTGCACAGCCGTCTGGGCAGTGGGGGATAACCCTCCTCATGGCTTCTACTGAGGGCCGCTCAGACACCTGCTGTCTCTTCCTTCTCCTCCCTCCTCTTCCCCGCTCTTTCTTTTCTTCTTTTTGGATTTTCATTGTTTTGTTTTCTTTGAGACAGGGTCCCCCTATGCATTTCAGGCTGGGCTTGAACTCACTATGGAGCTCGGGCTGGCCTGGAGCTTGTGATCCTCCTGCCTCAGCCTCCTGGGTGCTGGGCTGACAAGGGTGCTTCTGATTCTATCTTATTGGAGATCCCGGGGCTCCTTCAAAGGCGTGGCTGAGTTCAAGGCCAGCCTGAACTGCACAACAGAACAAAAACCCTGGGCCCGAGCTGCACCCCCAGGAGTGGCTGACATCACCCGACTCCCGACAGGTTTCCCCGGATGGTGAGCATGAAGACAAGCTGCTGGACAGGCTCCCAGAAGCTGCATGCTTCCTGGTGCTGGCCGAAGACGAGTCGCTGCTGGCTGCAGGTAGCACCTGGCTTTCCCTCTGGGGGTACAGGAAGAAATCAGTCGGGTTGGAAACAGGGTGGTGTTTGGGGACCCAGGGGGTCCTAGGTCAGAGGTCAGCAATGTGCTCCACCAAGGGTTGCATTGACCAAGGGCTCCTGGCTCTGCAGCCCAGGAGGGGCCCAGCCTGCTTTGAGGACACAGCTGTGCCGTTCCTCTGGCACGAAGCCACTCACAGGCACTGTGGCTGGCCTGGGGCCGATGCCAATAAAACTTTTATCAACACCAACATTTCAATTCAATTTCAATTTTCATTGTCATGAGATATCAATATTTTAGGCCAGGTGTGGTGGCGCACGCCTGTAATCCCAGCACTCAGGAGGCTGAGGCAGGAAGAGCATTGCGAGTTCGAGGTCAGCCTGGGCTACAAAGTGAGCTCAAGGCCAGCCTGAACTGCATAGCGAGACCCTGTCTCAAAAAAGGAAAAAAACAGATCTTTTTACTCCTTATGGTACCGAGAATGGAGTCCAGGACCTCAAATATGCCACGAAGTCCTGAGCCACTGACCTATCTCCTCGGTCCTTTCTGTGTTTTGGTACAAAGTCTCTCTCAGTGACTGAACGTGCAACCCTGCTCTGTCAGCCTCCTAAGTCATTGGGGTTGTGGCGTGCACCACCACACTGGCTTGATTTTTTTCAGCTTTTAAAAATGTAGCTGGGCATAGTAGTGCATGCCTGTAATCTCAGCATTAGGGAGGCTGAGGCAGCAGGGTCACCACAAGTTCAAGGCTAGCGTGGGCCGCCCAGTGAGTGCAAGGCCAGCTTGGACTACATAGTGAGATCCTGTCTCAAAATAAATAAATGAATAAAAAGCAGGGCTGGGGACAGCTCAGTAGTGAGGATTCACCCAGCATGCAGCGGCTCCATCCCAGCACCATGATCAGACAACCAATAATTCAGTCAATCAACTAATCAATCACCCAGTTGGCCCATCAAGGGCCACAGAGAAGCAGGCAGCAGGGGTCTTCACGCACCGAGCTCCCCTGAACTCTCAGGCTTTGGGCTCCGTACCCTTGAGGTGGGAGCCGTCACCCTGGCCTGGCAGCGGCAGGGGGCGAGTGGCATGGGGCAGTGACAGGGCTGACCCGGGGTCTGCAGTCCAGCAGGAGGACAGAATGAGGAGCAAGAACCGTGTGGGGGTGCAGCCTGACCCCGGGAACACCGTGCCCATGGCTGACCGCAGCTGGCTCTTAAAATGACGCCTGCTGGACATGTGATAGGGACAGGGGCTTGCAGGGCCTGGTTCTCCCGTGCCGGGGTGAGCCTGTGTTCATGCCCGTGGCCACACCGGCTGCCAGCACTGCCACCTCGCACATGGCAGGAAGCCCTCCTCCCTGCCTTTGCAGTCTCCTGCCCCCTGTTGCCTCGCCATGCCCCTCCAGACACCGTGCTGGGGCCCTTCCAGAGGCCCACCGTGTTCAGTGTCCCTCTCCTCCTCGCTGGCCTGCCCCGTGCTCCCTGTACAGCTCCTCCCTGGACCCCTCTGCATGCGAAGGAGCCCCAAGCTGCCTGCAGTCCCTGCCCTTGTGCATTTCAGGCTTTGGGAGCCGCGTGCGTGTGTTTATGGCTGGCGTACAGGGCTTCCGCCGGCTCCTGGCCCCTGACTTGGAACACGAGGACACAGTGGAGACCACGGTGTTCGGGCCCCAGAACAACCTGATTGTCACTGGGTCGCGGGACGGACTTGTTCAGGTGAGGGGACACCGCAGCCCACAGTGGCTCTGCTGGGGATGGAGGGCCAGAGCCCCGGGACCTCTGTCTACACCACTCAGGGGTGCAGGGTTCTCCCTAGGGGAAGGGGGTCCCCCAGGCCCCAGGCAGACCCGGGCAGGCGATGCCCAAGTGGTGAACGGAGAAGCAGCGCTCCGTGTGCAGCTGCAGAGCCATCTTCAGCATGGAGCACCGTGGTGCCAGGACAAGCCCACCTTCAGAGTTGCCGAGGTTGACGAGGAAAGCCCATGGCCGCCAGTACAGTGGTGCCCACTGTAAGCCCAGCTACCTGGGAGGCTGAAGATCTGGAGTTTGGGCCTAGCCTGGGCAACTGAGTGAGACCATTGTCTCAAAATAAAACAGAAAGAGGGGCTAGGGATATAGCTCAGTGGAATAAGCGCCAGCCTAGCAAGCGCAGGGTCCTGAGTTCAATCCCCAGTGCCGCCAAAGAAAATAAATAAATAAATAAATAAATAAATAAAACAGAAAGAGCTTCAGATGCAGCTGAGTGGTAAAGTACTTGCTTAAAGCATCTGGGTCAAAATAAAATGCAGGGAGCACAGCTGGGGTGCAGCTCATGGGCAGAGCGCTGGCCTTGGGTTCCACCCCCAGCCAGAAAAAGAGGGAGAGGGACAGAGAGAGAATATGAGTTTTCTGATGTCCCAGTTTCAAAACCTCTCTGCAGTCTTCTGTTTTTATTTTTGAGAGAGGGCCTCGTTGCATAGCCCAGGCTGGCTTCAAACTCGCAGCGATCCTCCTGCCTCAGCCTCCTGAGTGCTGGGATGACAGGTGTGCACCCCTGGGCCCAGCTCTCTCTGCACTCTGAGATGACTGAGGAGGCCAGAGAGCCCTGGCTGCCTAGGGCTTTGTGTGCATCGCATGACAAGGAGCGGTCATGCTGGGGACTTTAAACCAGAGGGTGGAAGGCCCAGGGCCCTTCCCCGGCCACGCCCCAACCTGCAGCCCCGCCCCAGACCCCGCCCCTTAAAGGTGCCCAGCCTCTGGTACTCCTCAAGGCCCAGAGCATGCCGTTAGTGGACCCACCGCGCATCTCTGTGTGGAGATGCGCGCTGACCCTGTGTGTGTGGGGACGGTCTGCAGGGTTACAGCAGCGTTGCGGAGTCCCTGCTTGTCTCTCACCTGACACTGACACTTGGGGCATGGCACCGCATTCCTAGGCCATGGGCTGTTCTGGGCTTCGCACATGTGCTTCTGCATTCTGTGGTGGGCTGGTCCCAGCTGCCGGGATCTGTTGCAGCTGACGAGGTTCGGTGACCTCACGTTAGTTTCTTGAGATGCGGTCAGGAAGTTCCTGGAACACTCCATGGCTTACTAAGGAAGCACAGAAAATGCTGCTCCATCTTTTGGAGCTGTTAGGAAAATGGGTATTGGGGGTTGGCTTTTTTTCTTTTGGATGGTCTCACTGTATTGTTCAGGCTGGTTTTGAACTCCTGGACTCGTGTTTCAGTCTCCTGTCTCAGCCTCCTGAGGAGGGGTGGTAGATAGGTGCCACTGTGCCTGGCTTGAACATAGTTTTGATCCTGCAAACACCTTGAAAGGGCCCAGGGGTGCCCTCCAGGGGCTCCATGAAACATGCTTTGGGAACCATGCTGGCATTTGGTTGGGGAGCTCAGCATAAGTTTAAAAGGCTAGGAAAGCCAGGCGTTGTGGGGCTTGCCTGGCATCCCCCCACATGGAGGCAGAGGCAGGAGGATCACCTGAGTTCAAGGCCAGCCTGGGCTATGTATGGAGAACTTGTCTCAGAAAACAAAACAAGAGGCTGGGAAGCTGTGGAGGACCTGGGAGGCGGCCTGAGACCCTGAGGCCACAGACCAAGCTGTGCGTTTCTGGCCTGCAGGGGCCCACAGTCAACCTCTGCCTCCCTCCCCCCAGGTGTGGAGTCTGTCAGGACACGGGATCCTGCTGGCCGCCCTTGAGGGTGTGGGTGGCCCCGTGAACCTGCTGGCCTGTGCCGGGGGCCTGGTGGCATCTGCATCCCGGCAGTCCTCCTCCCTGAAGGTCTGGGACCTCAGCTCCCCGCAGCAGCTGCAGCGCCCAGCGGCCTTCCTGGACCGCACTGGCCTGGCCGCCGTGTCCCACCGCGGGAGCTGCGTCTACTTCCCCAAAGCCGGTGACAAGAGCAAAGTCACCGTTTGGGACGTGGCAGAAGGTTTGTGAGACAGGACTTCGATCCTGTGTGTGAGTAAGAACGGAACCCCCTTCTTAGCTCAGGTGACAGCTACGGCAGGGCAGCTTGGGTGGCAGCATTCCTGCCGGGTTCTGGGGACCAGGGGTCCAGATCCAGTGCAGCTGGGCTCTGTGTCGGGATGGAGGGAGGCCTAACTCTGGGTTCCTGGCTGGTGGGCATCTTACATTGTCCCGCAGCAGAGATGGGGTGGGACGTTATGTCTCCACTTTATTTCTATTTTGAGACAGAGTCGCACTATGTTGCCCAGGCTGCACTTGAATTTGGATCCTCCTGGCTCAGCCTCCCAGAGTGCTGGGATGAGGGCACGCGCCACCCACCCATCTGGCTCCAGGCTTCTGCGGCCCTCTCCCGGGCAGTCCTGGTGCTGGACGCTTGTGGGGAGCCCAGGCACTTTCAGAGGAGGGGCTCCCTCTGGCAGAGGGCAGTGCGAGGTGGAAAACAGAGCAGGGGGCACCCGGCTCTGGATGAGCTGGAGGGTGAGGGCCCTGGATGTGGCACCAGCACCTGCGCCAAGGCCCGGGAGAGAGGGAGGGGTGGGAGGCCGAGGCAGGAGTGTCGCAAGTGGCAGCCCAGCCTGGCCAGTAGCAACTGTCTCACAGTAGAAACTGGAGCAGGGCTGGGGCCGCAGCTTGGCTCAGCGGCCCCGGGTTCCATCGCCAGAACTGCATGGAGCCCAGAGCAGCCAGGGAGCCGCATGGGCCCTGATGGCCCCCGGCTCCTCCTCGGCAGGTGAGGTGCAGGACACCCTGGACGCGTCCAGCGAGGTCCGGTGCCTGGAGGTGGCCGAGGGCCCCGAGCTCCTGTTCGCTGGGCTGCTGTCAGGGGCTGTGCTGATCTTCCCGCTGGGCTCGAGGCAGGACGTGCTGTGCGTACCCCCGCCCGAGGCCCGCAGGCCCGTCGTCAACATGGCCTTGAGCAAGCGTGAGGACCGGCTGGCTGTCGCGTACGACAACATCGTGCTGGTGCTGGACGTGGCAGCTGGGGACCCGTGCCCCGCCGTCGAGGGCCCTGTGTACACCTTCTACACGCAGCTGCCCGAGACCATCACCAGCGTGGCCGTGCTGGGCGACCACCGTGTGCTCTACGGCATGACCAGCGGCAACCTCTTCCTGTATGTGTGTGCAGACTCCCAAGTGTTCCCGCTCGAGGCCCATGGCAGCCGTGTCACCTGCATGGACGTCAGCCACGGCGAGCAGCTGGCAGTCAGCGGGTCCCAGGAGGGCCAGCTGTGCCTCTGGGACCTGCGGACATGTGAGTGCAGGCTGGAGCTGGGCTATACGGTGAGTGCCCACCACCCTGTCCCTGCCAGGCTGGGCCTGAGGACCTGGGGGTGCAAGTTCAAATCCCAACTGGGCAACTTAGTGCAACCTTGTCTCAAAAAATAAAAAGGGCAGAGTGTCCTTTGGTGGTACAACATGTCTGGGTTTGATCCCCAGTACCAGAACCAAGCAAACACATAGGTTGAGTGTCCCTTTTCTAAAATACTTGGATGGTGGGCATGGTGGTGCACGCCTGTAATTTCAGCACTCAGGAGGCTGAGGCAGGAGGATTTCTATGAGTTTGAGGTGAGCCTGGGCTACAGAGTGAGACCCTGTCAAAAAAGAAAAAGAAAAAATGCTTGGGCCAGAGTGTCCTGCATTGGGAATCTCTTTAGATTTCACAATATTTGCCTATCTCTAATGACATATCTTGGGGATAGGACCCAATCTAAACAGGAAATCCATTTATGTTTTGTATACACACAAATGTAATTTTATAGAATATTTTTAGCAATTCTGTCCATGACAGGAAGTTTCATGGTATGGAATTTTCTACTCCCGGGTTTCCTGGTAGTCTCAAAAAGCTTCAGATTTTGGAGTGTTTCAGATCTGGGATTCTCACTCTGTGATCCCACTTTCTTGTTCCAGGGTCTGAGCTGGGACCCCCCACTGCTTTTCTTCTTTTCCTTCTTTCCTTCCCTTTCCTGTGGTACTGAGGGTTGAAGCCATGCACGCTGGCAAGTGCTTCTCACTGAGCTACAGCCCTAGGTCCTTATTTTTTATATTTTATTTTGAGGCAGGGTCTCACCGAGTTACCTAAGCTGTTCTCACACTTGTGATCCTCCTGCCTCAGCCTCCTGGGTAGCTGAGATGACAGGTGTGCACCGTTGCACCCAGCCTGAAATGCTTTTGGCATGTAATGCTTAAGTCAGTGAGTTCATAGTGGACGTTGGTGTGGGCGGGTCATGTGGACACGGAACACTGTCACCCGCACCGTCTGGTGCACAGGGTCTCGTGCCTCCCAGACTCCTCTCTCTCTGAAGTCAGTCCCGGTCCTGCGAGCCTGTCCCCCATCTCGCCAGGCTTTCCTTGGACCCACCCCCCCAGGGTTCAAAGCCCGGTTCCAAGGGTTGGTGCCCAGTGACTTCCCTCATGGCATCTGGGCCCCGTGGTCTGTTTTGAACAGAGCTCCTACTGCCCTGGGGTGCGGTGTGCCTGCTTCTCCAAGGATGACAAGTATGTGTTCGCGGGCTTGCAGGACCGCTCCATCATCGTCTGGAGTGTGCTGGATGGTGAGTCTCACTCGAGGCCAGGCCTGAGCCTTGATTTAGACGCCAAGGGCCCTGGTTCGGCCCCGGCTCCTAGAGGTCCCTCTTCACCTCCTCTGGCCAGGGGGAGGAACCCTGGCTTCTCTGATGACAGATCTGCACACGGCCTGCATGAGCTCCTCCCCAGGGCCAACCTCCTGGGGGTGGCAGGGCTCTTTGTGCACCCCTGTAGGGGGGAAGTGGCCATGGGTGCTGCAGAGGGGTCAGCCAAGCTGTCGTAGGTTTGTGAGTCTTGTGTGGACATGGACGAGCCCCCTCAAGGTTGGAAGAGAAGGGGCTGAGCCACAGATGGCGGGGCAGGGCTGTCCATGCTGCGACATTCTAGCTGTCAGTCTGAACCTGACCTTCCAGGTATTTCTGAAGCTACCTTCTTAAATGCAGAAGGATAAAACATATTTTATCTCATAGTGCATGCACTAGATTTGCATTGTATGTTTTGTGTGGTATTGAAGATGGAACTAGGGCCTTCATGCTAAGCTATATCCAGCCCTTTTTAAATTTTTCTGGGACAGAGTCTAAATCACTAAATTGCCCTGGCTGGGCTCAAACTGCTACCCTCCTACCTCAGCCTCTCAAGAATGCTGGGACAGGGGGCTGGGGGTATAGCTCAGTGGCAGAAGCACTTGCCTGGCAAGCGCAAGGTCCTGAGTTCGATTCCCGGTACCAGGAAAAAAAAAAAGAATGCTGGGACGACAGGAGTGGGCCAATATACTAGTACCCTGTAGTCTAATGCAATGTACCAAAGACTCCAGACAGTCAGTCAGAGACAGAAGCCAAAGCCTGGGGCTGGTGGCCTTAAAAGACCGCCCCAACCTAGTTCACAACCTCTCTTCCTTCTCCTTCTCCAATAATAACACTGACTGACCCCCTTCAGGTCAGAGACCTAAACAAAGAATCTAACTGGCATTATGTCTCTGAGTCTTCAAAATTCCCCTGGGCAGGTAGGTTTTGCCAAGGGAATTCCCACTCTGCAGATGAAGGGAGGGGCAGCCTGGAAGGTTCCCTGTCACACTGTGCTGGTGTGGGGTATGGCAAGGACCTGCCCCACCTGCAGCCAGCTCTGGAACATGGAGAAGGGGACCCCATGCCCTCGCCTTTATGTCTTCTCCCAACAGGCACGCTGCTGGCCAGCCAGTTGGTCCATGCAGTGGTGACCAGAATCATCCCCACTTCCGACGGCTTCATCGCTCCTACCAGCCACGGCTACATCCTCCGGGAGCGGTTCCAGTGCCCAGCCTCCGGGGCCTCACGGCAGGACCCGCTCAGGAACTTCCAGAAGGCAGTGTGGAGGGTTAAATGGAGGCAGAGGCAGGAGCTGGCGGAGGGAGCCCCTCAGGACTCGGCGTCGGAGGGGACCCAGGGAAGGGGGCCCAAGCCCAACAAGCACTCCCGAGTCTGCCTGGTCGTGTGAGCCCAGGGGTCAGCCC
Organism: Dinomys branickii; assembly: GCA_004027595.1. Lineage (NCBI taxonomy): Eukaryota > Metazoa > Chordata > Mammalia > Rodentia > Dinomyidae > Dinomys > Dinomys branickii. The sequence goes on along the minus strand of PVLD010009898.1, from coordinate 55,461 downwards.
TGCTCTGTCTGGCCGCAGCACCGAAAATGGCCTTCCTGGGGCACATCCGGCCCCGAGGCCCCAGCACACTCTTCACTCTTCTACCCCTTCCTTCCCGTGAGACCCATTCTCAGACTGCAGCTCCAGGTTGGCAACGTGCAGGGCCCTGCCGGCTTCGTGTCGGGGGAGAGGGCGGTTCCGCTCCCCGAGAGTTGCGCCCAGGAGCCGGCTCCTTGTCTGCTGGCTCAGTTGGCTGAGCGTGCACCCTTGAACCAGCCACTTGCTCTGCAAGAATGCAGCTCTCTCAAGGCCAGCCTGAACTGCAAGGTGAGACCCTGCCTCAAAAAAAAAGAGAGAGAACACAGCTCTCTGATTGGCTGGCCTGATCCAATGCTCACCACTGGGGGGGGGGTAAGAGCCACGGCGGGCTGGGCCAGGAAGGGGTGCGATTCCTGGACGCTGGTAGGGAGCAGGGCGGGAAGCGGGAGTGTGAGGTGCACTGCACCCGTCAGAGGACCGCAGGGCCCTCCGGTCCATACAGCCGCAGATGCAGTCCTCCAGGCCCCGTCCCAGCTTGTGCTTCAGAGGGGGCAGATGTTGCTGAGTCCACTGTGAAGGTGGGGACGCTGGGCCATGCCCAGGTGACCTGCGCTTGTTCCCGGGCACAGCCTGAGATGTGAGAGCTGGGAGGAGCGACAACCAGGAGCCATCTGTCCCAGTCCCTGTGGCCTGGCGGGTCTCGTTTAGCCTTCGGAGGGAAACTGTTCACGTGCAGGGGTAGGGGACACAGTGGCCTGTGCCCTGCTGTCAGAGCTCCCTTGCTGGCACAGAGCCAGAAAGCTAGATTTTATACCCCGTGTTCCCACTTGTAAAAGTTGGCCATCAACTCAGTTGTGCACCCACAGGCACCCTAGGCCTGCTGATTTGGGGCTCATGCTGACATTAAAATAATAAACATGTGATAGTTGTTGCAGCCCCAGTCTCTGGACCCCTAGGGGCAAAGGTGCTGTTTCAGTCTGCAAACTGGTCTTTTTTTTTTTTTTTTTTTGTGAGAGGGGGTCTCATTACGCCATTCAGGCTGCCCTTCAGCGCACTTTGTAGCCCAGGCTGGTCTCGGACTTGCAACGACCCTCCTGCCTCCGCCTCCTGAATGCTGGGGAGCCTGCAAACTGGAGGCTCCCAGGCCCACAGCAGAAAGAGCCTGTGGGTCTTCACTCCACTGCAGGGGCCATGTCCCTGTGTGGGTGCGCGGTCCTGCTGCTTCCCGAGCCTCCTAGTCATTCCCCTTGCATGGGGGCTTTTGCTGTAATGATAGGAGGCTTCACACCACCTGGTCCTTCCTCCCCTCCTCTGGAGCCTTTGGAGATTCTGAAACACAACCCTGGGAAAGGAGGCTTTTTCTTTCTTTCTTTCTTTCTTTCTTTCTTTCTTTCTTTCTTTCTTTCTTTCTTTCTTTCTTTCTTTCTTTCTTTCCTTCCTTCCTTCCTTCCTTCCTTCCTTCCTTCCTTCTTTCTTTTTTTTGTCTTTTTGAGACAGGGTTTCACTGTACAGTTCAGGCTGACCTTGAACTCACCTTGTAGCCCAGGCTGGCCTTGAACTTGCAACTATCCTCCTGCCTCAGCCTCTCAAGTGCTGGGATTATAGGTGTGCACCACCATACCTAGCCTTTTTTTTTTTTTTTTTGTACTGGGAATAGAACCCAGGACCTTGCACTTGCCAGGCAGGCACTTGTGCCACTGAGCTACATCCCCAGCAAGGAGACTTTTTTTGTGACACCAGATGGAACCCAAGACTCATACATGCTAGGGAAGGCTCTACCTCCGAGACATGCCCAGCCCACAAAATGAAGGTTTTGAGCTTGATGAGACTCTACTAGCTCATCCAAGGCAGACCTGGATGGTTCTGCAAATATTCAGATCCAGTCCCATTTTTGAAATATTTTACGGTTGGCTAAATGCAGTAGCACATGCCTATAATCTCAGCACCTTGGGAGGCTGTGGCAGGAAGAACTCAAGTTTGAGGCCAGCCTGGGCAACTCAGTCAGACTTTGTCTCAAAAAAAAATTTAAAAAGAGCTCGAAAATAAAATAAATAAACAAAAAAATAAATGGTGCTGGAGATGTAGCTTAGTGGTAGGACATTTGCTTAGCGTATAGGAAGCCCTGGCTTCAATCCCAGCACTGACTGAAAACTGTCATTTCAAAATGTATGTGTGGGGCACTTGGGCAAGAGCTCTTTTAGCTTTTTAAATTGTATTTTATATTTATTAATGTGTATTAATTGTATGCACTAGTGGGCTTTGCGGAGATATGCATAAGGTATGCGCTAGTGAAATCTCATCTCCACTGATCCAACCCCCACCCCCAATGTTTAGTAATCACTGTTGAACATTCAGGTCAATGACTTCAGCTTCTGTGTATGAGAAAGGGCACGTGGTTCTTGTCTTCTCTGTCTCATTTCATTTCACACAAGGGTCTTCCAGTTCCATCCATTTTGCTGCAAATGTTGAGATTTCATTCTTCATGGCTGAATAATATTCCATTGTGTAAGCACCTTAATTTCTATACCCATTCAACCTCTGATGGACACCATGCTTAATCATGCCATGGCCAAAGGCAGCATATTTTAGGAAGGCGAGGATAATTGCTAATTTAGGGTTCTCCTACCATCTCTACCTAACTAAAGAACTCGTGTAGACTGTAAAGAAAAAACAATAGCTGTCCTTTGCTGCCATGTCTCTGGGACTTAGGGGTTTATGCCACGGAGAAATGACGTGCATGCTGTGACAAAGTGAGGCTTCATCCCTGGTCTAAAACCGCGGTGCCTCTCAACACAGACGAAGAATCCACAGCAGGCGACTCAGTGAGACCCAGTTGCTGTGTGTGGACACAGTCACACAGCCCTTGTGACAGGGACACTCTGTGAAAGGTGCAGGAGGCCGCTCCACTGTGGTGTGAACATCTGCTTGGGGCTCGTGCAAGGAGGCTGTGATGTCACTAACAGGCAACTTTGTGGGACCAGCATGGGAGCCTGGGCTGTTCCTGACCAGAGTGTCAGTACCCAGACTGCTACTGTACTAATCGGACACAGGAAAGATACTTTTACTAATAAAATACTACTCTAAATGGTTGCTTAGATTTCTTTATATTATTATTTGGGGGGGGGCAGGGAGTGTTCGTTTGACAAAGTTTGGTTTGCTCTGTTTGTTGGCTTTTGTTGCTATGACAAAATGCCTGAGATGTCAGTTTACCAGGAGAAAGAGTTCCTTCCATTCACAGTTTCAGAAGGGTTGGTCAGTGGTTGCAGGCCCTATCATTTGGGCCTGGATCTCATGGTGTAGGGCCATGGAGATGGGGCAAAGGAGCTCACTTCTCGGAGGCCAGGAAGGTCAGGGACATAAGAGAAGAGGCTGGAGTACAGTCATTCCCTTCAGGGCCACACCCAGTGACCTCACTTCCTCCTACTAGGCCCCACCTCTTAAAGAGCCATCACCTCCCAACAGTGCCGTCAGCCAGGGCCTGAGCCTCTGGGGACACTTGCACGCCAAAGCATAACAGATGCTGTGGATGTTTGGCCATCGGTGTACTGTGCAGAAGATGAGCTGGGAGGAGGCCCCCCAAGAACAGCACAGTCGTGGCAACATGGTCATTCCCATCCCCCTCTTTCTTTCTTAAGGCTGTAGAATGGACTGCTTAAGGTAGAATACTTTCTGACAATTTTACCAACTACTCCCAGGCCTAGTTGACAGAAGTCAAGTAGACTGTCCCCAGGCAGCTGGAATATCTTGTCCCTCTGTTGTTTCCCTATTACAACTACTTCCTTGGTAAAAATGTTCAAACCCACAGCAAAGCTGCACTAGAACAGTGAGTGTTCACATCATCAGTTTGGACCTAGAATGTTGCCCAAGGGTCGGGTGGTGAAGGTTTGGTCCTTGGAGAGACAGGAGAGCTCTAAGAAGCGGGGCTCCGAGGGAGGAAGTTGGGTTGCCGGGGGCGCGGCCCTGGAGGGACTGTGGGATGCTGCTCAGCCAGCTGTGCTCCCGGATCTCCTCCCGTGATGTGCTCCTCCCCGACGCCCCCAAAGCTGAAAAGCACATAGTCATGGACTGCACCCCCACAACTGTGAGCCCAAGGGGATCATTCCTGTTTTCTGTTGGGCACTTAGATGTTTCATTACAGTAGCAGAAAGCCAACTCAATCTCTGGCTCAGCGCCAAGATGCAGCAATCTCCCTGCTGCTGTCAGTCCCTGACTAAGTGACCCTGCAGTGAGGTCTGGGCCTGGGGCAGACCCAGAGAACACCTGTCTCAGGCACACAGCTAAGGAGGCGAGGGACACAGCCATCAACATAACAGCACAGTGGCGTGTGCTTGCCTCACCTGCACTCAGCCTAGGGTTCCACTCCAAGCAAGGGAAATAATTATTATTTTTGAAAAAATAGATTGAATGCAGGTTGGCCAAGGTGGTGCATGCCTGTAATCTCAGCACTCAGGAGGCTGAAGCAGGAGGATCGCTATGAGTTCAAGGCCAGCCTGGGCTATAAAGTGGGTTCAAGGCCAGCCTGAACATCATGGTAAGTCCCTGCCTCAAAAATAACTAAATAACTAAATAAAATGCATGATGAACAAAATATCAATTTTACTTACTTATTTGATTTATTTGAAACTGGGCCCAGCTATGTAGTCCAGAGTAGCCTTCAACTCACTCTGTAGCCCAGGCTGGCCTTGAACTTGGGTGATCCTCCTCCCTCTGCTTCCTGAGTGCTGGGATGACATATACATGCCACCAAGCCCGGATTCAAGAGATTTTAAAAGGCATTTCAGAATGGAATGTCCCCCATATGCTTCAAAATACCCATTACAGCTATTTCTTCCAAACTAGACTCCAATCAGGATGGGTCCGCACATTGCAGTTGGACATATGGGGGTGTTTCGTGTTTTGTTCTTTTATGTTCTAGAGCACAGCAGCAAACCCACCTTTTCTTTTCTGTGTCTCTTTCCTTTGCAGTGCTGGGGTGGAGCTAGCCCTCTGCTATCCAGCCATGCCCCAGTCTTGTTGTGTTTGTTTTCTGAGGAGCATTTCATTTATTTAGCAAGACATAGGGACACAAGGAAGGCAGAACAATTAGCGAAGACTATGAGCAAAACCAGGCGGGCAGGGTGCTTGTGCAGAGTCATCTCAGTCAGCCACCCCACCGCCCCGTGACCCAGGGGCCTGAGGAGACACCATCTGGATCAATCTTTCCCCAGCCCTTCTGTTTTTGCACGTAAATTTTTGTTGGTACACAGCTGTGCTTGCCAGCAGATGCTGCTTACAGCGGCCTTCCTGCTCAGTGACTGGGACGGAAAGCACACCATCCCAAAGCCACAAACACTGACAATCTGGTCCTTGCTAGACAGTAAAGAATCAATAGAAAGTCAGCCTTTGGTCTTAAGGCCTGATTAAATTCAAGGCGAACATTTGTTTTCAAATAGACTTCATTTTTGGCTGTGAGGGTGAGCTGGCCGCAACATCTCACCCCATTGATGGCCCCAGTTGATTCGCCTGACCTGGCCACTGGGCGGGGGCCCCCTTCCTTCCTCACCGCCCTAGGTGCAGCCTTCGCTTGCCCGAAGAGGACAACACCCCTACGGGGAGGCCCGTTCCTCGGCCAAGGTTGTACAAGGAGCTGTGCTTCATGCTAGGCCCCCCAAACAAGCTCTCAAATAGACTTCATTTTTTTCCCTAAGTAATAAGTTTACTGAGAATTCCTGGGGTGGAGATTACCCCTCCCACCTGGAGGGAGGGCGCAACACTGTGGGAAACCACTGAGAAATCACACAGGCCCAACCTCCTGGCTGACACAGGAGGAGGAAGAACAGTCTTCCCTGGGCTCCAGGCGACAAGAGCAGAGGAACCACCGCGTGAAATAGGGTGCTCAAGCCCTAGCTGCCCCTCAAGATCCAGAGGAGAAACAGCCACTTCCTTCCGGAGCAGAGTTCTGAGTGACCAGGCTCATTTCTTACCCTTGCTGAGGCTGTCACTTCCCCAGGTAAAACTTCAGTCCAGAGATTGAGCGCGGGTTTGTCAGCCCTGAGGGGGCGTGGCTCTGTGCGGTGGCGGCCATCTTGGAGATACTCTAGGCTGCCCGGATCTTACAGAGCTTGATATAGACTCACGCTGAGTGCTTCTCCCAGGTGAGCAGGGCAGGGCAAGGGTCCGCAAGGCCCGACTCCTCCTTACCCCGCCTCGTGGTCCTCTGAGCCGTCAGATCTATAAGCTGTGCTCATGTGGCTTCTGCCCATCCCACCCGCAGCCCGGCCTGTGGGCCTCCTTGCAGGCTACTGTCACAGGCAGGACAGCAGCCTCAAGGCAAGGCAAATCCAGCAGTGCTATGGACCCAGCCTTACCAAGGGGAGCCAGGCATGAGTCCCCACCAAAGTTCCTGACCCCAGACTTCATTTTCCTAACAGCAGCTTTATATTCACCGAGTGGAAGACACAGAGCTTTCCCATGTGTCCCTATTGTCCACATTTCCTGCAGAGAGAGGCCTTTGCTATAGTAACACCCACTGATACATCACTGTCACTGAGGAAATTGTGTGCTGCTTCTCGCAGAACCAGGATTGAACCCAGCACCTTGGCCCTGAGCCGCATCCCCAGCCCTTCATCTTTTGTATGTTAAGACAGGGTCTTCTAAGTCACTAAGCTGCCCAACCAGGGGCAAACTAAAAACCCTCCTGCTTCAGCCTCACGGAGTGCTGGGGTCACAGGCATGCTCCCTTGCACTTGCCTTCTGGACAGGCACTTTTTATAAGGGCACCTCATAGGTGTATTCACTCTCTGGCTCTATCTGTCCTTGTGTGATGGTTTGTGACTAGCTGTCCCCCAGAGCCTCACACAGTCACAGGTGGGGCTTTTCAGAGGTGGCTAGATCTAGAGTGTGACGCTGGGATCAGGCTGTGTGATGACTAAATCTGTACACTGATCAGGTTGGCCCAGTTCTGGCTTGGATAATGGGGAACCTCCCCAAGTGTGGCGCTGCCTGCCCTGCACATGTGTGGCCTGGACGGAACAACAGGGCAGACAGCGGGCTGCTGTTATGTTCACTGCTTCCGCATGTTGCTGCTTTCCCCGCTCCCCCCCCGCCATGAGCTGTTTCTGCTCTGCAGTGCCCCTCTGCCCTACCACCCTGCCTCGGAGCCCATCAACCATAAACTGAAATCCCTGCAAACTGTAATCTAAATAAACCTTTCCTCCTTTAACTCTGAGTGTTGGGTACTTTGTCTCAGCAATGAGAAAAGTAATCAGCAGACTTTGTCTCCCAGGGCCTTTACACTGAGCTGCATGTCCAGCCCTTATTTTTTATACAGAGACAGGGTTTTACCTGATAAGCCACAAGGCAGCCAGCTCCCTCGTGGGAAAACTTTAATTCTCAATATTTCTTTCCTTCCCTTACCTGTTCCACTTTGGTTCCCCTCGGCCACAAAAGCCAACCCCACCCTCATCTACTTTGGCAGGAGTCTGACGAACATCTCACCCTGCTCGGGTTGTTTTGGCCTGCAAACGACCCACCCGCGCTCGGACTATTCTGGCCCGCGGACACTGCGCCCCCTGGCTTGGGCTGTTCTGGCCCGCCGACACCCACCCTGAAAAAGAGTTTAAAAAGCCCACACTTGGCTCAGTGTGGGGGCTGCCTTGGCCCACTAGGCAGCCTGCTACCCACAGCACCAATAAAGACTTCTCTCATGTCAGAAGGTCTGGTGTGGTTCCGTGTGGGTCTCAGTTCTATCATTTGGTGCCAAGCTCCCTCCCCGACTAGTCACTCCTCCCCAGGTCCATGGCCGACCACCTCTGAAGCGGACCACGAGCCTCGGATCTGCCACATTGCTGAGCCCCGCATCCACACCTCACTCACTGCTAACCATAAGTCCTCTTTCTCCTGCTCCCCCCTCCACACGCCCATTTCCCCTGTTCTCCCATCCACCTCGCCTCCCTGTGTTCATTTCTGTGACTGACTAATTGAGGGTCACTCCAGCCCCTTTGCAACGCCAGCTGACCACCTTCCTCTCCCCCTGTAGACCTCTTAACACAATGAGGTCCTTCACGAACCTTCTACTTTGATCCTGATTTGGTCGGCTTCTTTTCCTCCCTCCTCCTTGCTCTCCTCTCCCTGACTTAAGCCTTCCTCTTCTCTTCTCTCCCTGAAGACCCCTCTGTCACGCCTCTCGGGTGGCTCGTTCTCCCGGCTTCTCGCCCCAGCCTCTGTGGCCCCTCCTGAAATCGTGTGGACACGTCGAGCCGCTCCTTCCCTTCTCGCGACCCCCTCCCTGACCGGAGACATCCGCTGGGGCGCCCGGGTCTCTCGCCCTTCTCGTGACCCCCTCCCTGACCGGAGATGTCCACTAGGGGGCGTCCTGGGTCTCTGGTCCCGTGTGGGACCTCTCTTGGTCGACAGTGGTCTTCAGTCTCTCTCACAGTCACACCTCCTCCCCCCCTGCTCTCCCAGCGCCTCTGGGGTCCATCGCCTCAAGTCCATTCTCCACGGCTCCCTCGGCCTCTCTGATCTCAAAGTCAAATGCCTCACCTTCCTCTGCCAAACCGCCTGGCCATAGTACAACTAGATAACGGGTCTATTTGGCTACCCGAGGGTACTCTCAACTTCAACATCCTGCAGGACTTACACAATTACTGTTGCCACAGTGATAAATGGTCCAAGGTGCCCTATCTGATACCCTGTGTCCAAGCTTTCTTCTCCCTCTGTAACAAGCCTCAACTCTGTCTTTCCTGTAGCCACCCCCAAAATCTCCTGGCCAAATCCCCTGCCTTGAAACACCACCACTCCGATGACCCTTCCCAAACCCCTTCCTTCCTCAAGCTGCTTGATGACCCGTCCCTTAGACAACCATTGGCCTCTCCCCAGCCCAATCCTGACGTCCCCTCCCCTGCCGTATGGCCCCACCGCGAGCCCGACCCCAGCGTCCCTCTCCCTTCCCTGCCTGCCTCTCACACCCACTCTGACACTGCCCCATCGCCTGCTCCGCCTGCCCTTCCCCGCCCACCCCCATCCAGGCTTTTCCCTCTGAGACTAGTGGCAGGAGCAGAGGGACTCATCTGTGTCCGTCAGCCTTGGTCTCTCCCCGGTCTTTTACAACCTGAAAAGCATCTCAGCTCTTTCCCTTCTGACCCCTCCTCGTATATCAAAGAGTTACCTCTACACTCTTCTCTCGTCCACCCTCACCCCAGAGGAAAAAGAAACTGTCTAGCTAGCCAGCCAGGCCCATGCAGACGAGACACACCGCACAGATCAGAGCGCCCCCTGGGGGAGGAGAACAGGACAGAGGGCCAGCTGGTCCTCAGCACCTCCTTCACCTCTCAGTCGGCCCCTTGACATTAGAAAGGCCTTGGGAGGGATCCAACACCCCACACCGTGAACTTTTAAACCTGGCCTTCAAGGTCTTTAAAAACTTGCCTGCACCAAACAAAAATGTCAACTCCTTGCAGCAGCTCTTAAGCCTCAGGCCCCCAAACAGTCTGCTTGGCTCCCAACCAACTAGCAGCCTCAGAGGCCTTGCTACAAGAGGGCCATTGGGCGTGGTCATGTCCTACCCTCAACCACCTCCGGCACCCTGCCCACGATGTGGACAAACTGGGCACTGGAAGGCAGATTGCCCCTTCCTATAATGGGAGGGTCCTCTGCCCCCGCTCAACAGCCCAGACCTCAGCCGTCTCTGACGGACCTGCTTGGTTTGGCCGGAGAGGGCTGACAGGGCCCGGGACTCCAAACCCCCACCGACGAGGCAGAAGGACGAGGCAGACGAGATCCTGCTGTCATCTGAGGAGCCCAGGGTAAAAGTCCAGGTGGCAGGTAAGTCAGTTTTCTTCCTCGTTGATACAGGGGCCTCCTGGTCCATTCTCCCAGCTTTTCTGGTCAAACATTCCCATCTAAGATCACGGTTGCTGGGGTCGAGGGTTCTCTCCCATTTCAGCCTACCCCATTCCATTCAGTCAGACGATAGACTGGGATTCATTTCCAATGTCACCCAACAAGTTTCACAGGCCTTCAACATCCACTGGGCCCTGCACACTCCCTACCACCCTCAGCCCTCAGGTAAGGTAGAAAAGGCTAACCATCTCCCCAAGGTGCACCTCTCTAAGCTCTCAATAGAGCCCCAGCAGACTTGGGTCCCTCCTGCCTGTGGCCCTGACTTGTCTTCACACTGCACTCCCCGACACCTCCACCAACCCTCTGGCCTCAGCCCCTTTAAACTCACCTACCTTTTCTCCTCCAGCTCCCTCCTGCTGCTCCAAGCCCTCTGGCTAATTCCTCTTCTCTCCCTCACCCTTCTCCTCTGACCCTATGCAGACCAGCACTCACCAAAGCCTGACACAAACTCAGCCCCTTAGTAGGCTCAGCCTGGTAACCACCCCGCGTACAAACCAACTCCCACTTTGTCAAGCCCCAGGCTTTATTGCCCTCCCCAACCGCAGGGGCTGCGGATCAGCCAGCCCCCCAGCCCCCTTCCTTGAGGTCAGACTCCAGCTCTTCCCTCCGTCACCCGCACTTCTTCCTACGCACCCCTCCCCCTATCCCTGCCCCCCTCTAACCTGACCCGCCTCCCAGTTCTCCTCCTCCCCAGTCTACAGATCTACACGGGTGGGGAATCCACCGACCGATTCCTCTGCCCACCTGAGCGTTCCTGACGCAGCATCTCCACCGGGGCAATCCTGGGAACACCAGTCTTGGCAGGAGCCCAGGGAGCCTCCACCCTTGCAACCTCGGTTGCTCTTGAAGGAGGCTGCATCTCCTCACAGCACCCTGCGTTTTCTCCCTCATTAGCAACACAGTCCAAAAATTTACAACACCAAATTTTAACCTTATGCTTCTTTCAGTTCCCCAATTTTAGCCACTCCTGACTGACAACCCAGATGAAATAACTACGCCCCTCCTCAGCAGGAAGTAGCTACTCAGAAGACACGGCGCCCCTATTGCTGTTAGATTAAGTCTGGGATGATAAGCCACAAGGCAGCCAGCTCCCTTGTGGGAAAACTTTAACTCTCAATATTTCTTTCCTTCCCTTACCTGTTCCACTTTGGTTCCCCTCGGCCACAAAAGCCAACCCCACCCTCATCTACTTTGGCAGGAGTCTGACGAACATCTCACCCTGCTCGGGTTGTTTTGGCCTGCAAATGACCCACCCGTGCTCGGACTATTCTGGCCCACACTGCGCCCCCTGGCTTGGGCTGTTCTGGCCCACCAACACCCACCCTGAAAAGAGTTTAAAAAGCCCACACTTGGCTCAGCTCGGGGGCTGCCTTGGGCTGCTAGGCAACCTGCTACTCCCCACCCGCCCCAGTAAAGACTTCTTTCATGTCAGAAGGTCTGGTCTGGTTCCTTGTGGGTCTCAGTTCTATCATCGCCAAGTAACTAGATTGCCTAGGCTGACCTAGAACTTGAGACCCTCCTGCCTCAACCCCCTGAGTAGCTGGAATTACAAGTGTGTGTCACTGCACCTAGCTGGTATACTATTTTATCATTGCATAACAAGTCACTTACAACAACACACACTTCTCAGCCACATGTGGTAGTGCACACCTGTAATCCCAGCACATGGGAGGCTGAAGCAAGAGGATTGCTAAGAGTTTGAGTATAGCTGGGCTACACAGTGAGTCCAAAGCCACCCTGAGCTACATAGTGAGGTGCTGTCTCAAAACCCCAAAACCAAAACAAACCACTACTGCCAACAACAACCCGAGCACTTACCGTCTCCTAATTTCTGCAGGCAGGGTTGGCTGGGCTGAGGGTGGGTGCAGGCAGCTGCACAGGGGTGCTGCTGAGCAGTGCAGAGGCTGCCAAAAGCTCCCTCAAACTGCGGGCGGACCTAGCTCCTCAGATGAGGGGCTCAGCTCCTAGGTGGCCGCTCCGCCCTGGGCAGTTTTTCTTTTTGCTTTTGAGACAGGGTCTCACTATGTAGCCCAGGCTGCTCTTGAACTCACCACAATCCTCCTATCTCAGCCTCCGGAGTGCTGGGATGTCAGGCACGCACCACCACGCCCTGCTTACTTGGGCAGTTTGCAAAACAGCCCAGTCCTTCTTCAAAGCCTTTCTGTCTCTTGTTGTCCAGATTAGGCCAGGCCCACCCAGCATGCTGTCTCCGATTATCAACTCAAAATCAGCTCTCCCGGGACCCCGAATGTATAGCAGAGTCCCCTCACTGTGACAGCAGAGTGGCTGCTGGGGTTTGGACAGAGGTTTGGCACGTGTCCCAGAGGCTCATATGCTAGGAGCCAGGTCCCCAGCTTGGTGGTGGTGTTGAGAGGCAGGGCCTGTGGGAGGAAGTGAGGTCACGGGGCGTGGTGAGACCCTTGCTCTTCCTCTTCCTCCCTCGCAGCCCTGAGCAGGAGCTGTGCCTGCGTCCACATTGCTTATCTCTCCCTCCCTGCCCCACTGCAGGCTGAGAGCCACAGGCCCGGCCAGTCATCGCTCAGACCTGCAGAGCTGTGGCCAAAATGCACCCTTCCTCTCTGTAAACTGATTTACCTTAGGTGCTTGCCATAGCAACAGAAAGCTGACACAGCATGCACACTGGAGGTGAGGATCGTGCTCCCTGTAACACACCATTCTGGACTTCAGAACTTTGGGTTACACCACCTGGGAGGACCACTTTAGCTCCAAGTGGGGTCTTTCAGCCTTATCTTTCATTTTCTTTTCAGTGCTGGGGATGGGCTGCGGCGCCCTCACACACGCTAGGCAAGCGCTGTACCCCTGAGGCACACCCTGAGTGCCCCTCCGCCTTTATGCTTACAGATTTATTTCCAGCTGAGATTTTGCTATGTACTATGCAGGCTGGCCATGAGCTTTCAGTTCTCCTGCCTCAGCCTCCAGAGTATTTGGCATGTCAGGCATGCCTGAGGCAGGAAATTAGGGCTTGGCCAGCTGTCGGGCGAGGGGTATGACCTGTCAATCACAGAGATCCAGGAGACTTGTGTCCAAGGCCCGCACTTGGAACCAGAGAGCACTAGCTTGAACTCTCCTGGGAAGGACTTGAGCAGGTCTCTGACAGGCTGGCCTGGACCTGGGTCAGCCTGAGGGGTGGGAGACAGAGATGGCAGCACGGCCCTGAGGCCGCCGGCTGCTTCAGGGTGCTGGGTTTGCCCTGTAGAGGCCCACACTCTCCCTGCAAAGCAGTGTCTTTCCCCTCCCTTAAGAAATGTAAAACTTCACTGCCTCTTGCCCTGATTTTGTCCAACTCTTTGTGCAGGACAAAAAGCACCTGGAATCTCTAGAAGGGTCCCCTGCACTCTGGAACTTGGTAACACCGTCATGCCCAGCTTGATCCTGTCTTTTCCACCTTGCCAAATGCTGTCTCAAGGAAGAGCTACCTAAGAACCTTCCTTTTCATGTCCAGTAGACGGGAAACTTGGGATAGAGCACACACCACCGGAAGAGAGGGCATTGCGCATGAACACCATGGGCACCATCTTCACAGCTCATGCACCGTCAGTTCTCACGTACAGTGACGCCCGTGCAGAGCAGACTACAGACCGCCAGACACCTGGTTCCCACAGAGGGTCCAGCTGCCTCTGCAGCAGCACCTGTACAGATGGGTGGGCCGGAGTGAAGGTCCCTTCTGGGCCGGGTACCTTGGGTCCTGCATGTTTCCCGCGCCCTTTCCCACTCCATTACCAGCACCATGGCCATGTCCCCTACCTCCCCGTCCCCACCTTCACAGCTCCAGCCTGGTCTCAGCGCCCATCATCCGTTACCTAAATGTTGAAACAGTTTCCGGGCACCTCCTACCCCCTTCAACCCCTCCCTGCAAGCAGTGCGGAGATCACCTGGAAGGCAGTGCCTTGGCTTGAAACCCAAGCTAAGGCCAGAGGCCTTAACTCACCCCACAAGGTGCATGCACTGGGCCCCGTCCTCTGCTCTTTGCTTATCCTGCACTCTTTCCCCCTACCTCTCAGAACACCGGTTTTTGTGTTTTGAGACAGGGTCCTGCTGGCCCTGAACCTACTATGTAGCCCAGGCTATCCTGGAACTCCGAGATTTCCCGCCCCAGCCTCCCCAGTGCTGGGGTTATAGATGTGAGCTGCCACACCTGGGTACCTTCTCTTCGCAACTCGAAAATGAACAGAGGATGTACGCAGCGACTTCCACAAGGAATGTAAGCATTGTGGACTGCCCACACGTACTGTTTTTTTTTTTTTCCGTACTGTTAAACTAGAATGAAAATAGTTTTTAAAAGTAAAGAAAATCGCTTCTTGGCCTTTTGGCTAAGATCAAGAGTAGTAAAAATAAAGAAAATCTACAAAGGAAAAGCCACAGTCTCTTGCCACTGAAGTATTTGTTACAGTTGAAATTTCACATTTGTGTGCTGACTCTTTGATTCCTGTCTATTCTGAAAGAGAGTTCTCTGAGGGCAAGCTCTAGGTTAGACTTTAGCATGTTACTCCTGACGTGCAGCGCAATGTCAGTTCCTTCTTGGCATTTCCGGGTCTCTCCACATATAAAACAAGTTGCTGCTGGGTTATTTGTTGAATGTTCATGTATTTGATAAACACTCGCTGACATAACGCTCTGTGTCCATGACCTGCACTAGAGATGAACCACAAAACCAGGATGACGTACAAGGACTGTGGCAGACGTGGGCGCTTCCAAGGAGTCTCTGGACTGCGAAGAGAGGGCACAGCCCCTGTATCCAAGGAGACTGTGCGGGCTGACTCACCAGTCAGGCAGCTGTGGGAGGGCACCACAGAGGGCAGTGGCTTGGTTGGGAAAGTCTCCCCAAAATGACTGCAAGGACCTCAAATGTTGCGAGTGAGTGGTTAGATTTCGGCGTGGAAGAAACAGGGAGACCTCGGAGGCTGGGGAGTGGTGGAGGAATGATTCATGTTCTCCATGGAGCATTGTTTTTTCTGCTGTCTTGTCTTGTTTTGCTTTGTTTTGTTTCTTGGTACTGTGGATTGAACCAATGTTCTTCCCATTGAGCTACAACCCCAGCATCCTCCCTGTTTTAGTTTTTTTGTTTGTTTTTTTGGTCTTTCTTGATTTTTGTTTTAATTTGAGACCGGATTTATTAACTTGCTAAGTTGTCCTGGCTGGACTCATACTTGTGATCCTCCTGCCTCAGCCTCCCAGAGTACTGGGATTACAGATGTGCCCACAGTGCTCCCCACCCTCTTCATGCCACCCAGGCTGGGATGGCCTCTGGTCCCTACGCCCACCCCGCTCGTTAGGAGGTCCCCGGGCCCCTGGAACTGGTCCAGCCAGGAAACGACGACATCAAGGACCAAGAGCTGAAGCCCAGCACAGCAGGACTAAGCTGAGGACCATTAGCTGAAGTACCCCGCCCAGACCCTGTATCGGGAAGCTGCATACCCACACCCCGTTCTCACGTCGACCCCGTAAAGCAGGGATCCACCAGCTGTTTCCGCTCAGGCCATAGTGGACCGCTCAGGACAGAAAGAGGGACGCGGCTGTGCTCCAATAAAATTCACCTACCAACACTGAAATGTGCATGTCATAGAATTTTCATGTGTTATGAAAGTGTTTGGATTTTTTTTTTCCCTAACCAAAGTGAAATCTGTAAAAGCTATCCGGAGCTTGCAGGGACAGCCCGAAAAGGCAGGCAGCAGGTCCTGTGCTGCCTAACCCGGGTCGATCAATCGCGAGTTCTAGGGTTCCGACTTCAGAGCAAGGGGCCCGCGGCTTGCACCAGCGGCCACGCCCACCCCAGCCACCACCCCACCCCAGGGGCGGGGAGGCGCATGCGCGGGGCGCCCTCGCGCGGGGGCGGGGCGCAGCGACTGCACTTCCAACATGGCGCACGCTGGTGGTGGGGGTCCCGCGGGCCGGGGGCTCAGCGGCGGCCGATGGGGTCGCTCAGGCTCCGCTGGCCACGAGAAGCTGCCGGTGCACGTGAGTGGCGCACTGCTCCCTGATACCGGGTCCCGCGGCCCCGCAACCCGGCGCCGCGCGCCCCGGCCCCGCCCGGCCCAGCCTCGGCCTCCCCGTGGGACACAGCCCGAGACCCCCGATCCCTGGGCGCCCGCGCTCGCCCCCTGCCCGCCACGTCCCGCTCCGGGCCCCACCCTCCCCGCTCCTCCGCCCCGCGCCCCTGACCCACCGGCGCCCTCGACCCCGCAGGTGGAGGACGCCCTCACCTACCTGGACCAGGTGAAGATCCGCTTCGGCAGCGACCCCGCCACCTACAACGGCTTCCTGGAGATCATGAAGGAGTTCAAGAGCCAGAGGTGACCACGGGGATCCTCCCAGCCCGGGGACCCCGCCCCGCGCCCTGCCTCAGCGTGCCGAGCCCCCCCCCTCCGATGCCCCTCAGCCAGGTGACATTGCGGAAGGTTGTCACCGTTTCCAGTCCCAACAACTCTCCCCAGGATGGGGATGCGTGGTCTCCACCTTGTGCTGCAGTGGGCACTCTGCAGGGAGGCCTGGGGCTCCAGGAGGCCGTCTGAGTTGGTCCTGTCTTCATCCAAAATGTTAGCTTTTATGGGAGTTTTGTTCATGAAAGGACTGGAGGAGTTAATCTTGATTTTTTTGTTTGTTTTGCAAAGCACTGTGTGAAAATGTTATTTCTCTTGATTGTGTTTTGGCACTGTCTCCCCCTCAAATCTTGTTCCCAAAGTGCCTCCCTTGGCACCCTCTAATCTCAGGCCTGCCTGGAGGGAAGGGACACAAAATGCTTAGCAGGAAACCTTGCTGATAGAAATTGTTATCATTTATGGGTTGTTTTTCAGGCACAGAATCGGGAGGGTTAGTAGAGGGGGTGCCCTGGAGGGGGCCTTTGTTTCCTATGGCACCCGCACTGGGCTTTGCAGTAGATAAGGGACCTACTTCTGTGGCAGAGGTGAGATTAGAGCTCAAGCCCTCAGGCTCCTAGAGTTTTGCAAGCCCCACACCTACTTTGGGAAGGCCTGTGGTCCCAGTGCGTTGTGCGCAGTTGCTCAGCTCAGAACCTGCAGCAGTTGTCAGCAGTCTCAAATGGGGGCAAAACGTCCCAGTGAACTCGCCCCACGCATAGAAGACTCCGGCCTCCTGCTGCTCTAGCAGTCTTGAGATTTTCCAAACCTAGTGCTGTGGTCAGAGCGTTTGGGGGAGCTGCGCTGTGTGAATGTTCTTCAGTTCTCTCCAAGAGGGCCCCGGGCCCAGGCCTAACAGCGGGACGAGGGTGGGTGGTGCCACCCTGCTCCCATGGTAGCAGCTTGCGGTTGGCAGTGTCGAGGCGTCCCGAGCAGAGTTGGCTGTGACTCAAGTCCCCAACCCTCTTGCCCACTCAAGGTCTCCCTTGCAGCATCGACACTCCTGGAGTCATCAGACGCGTGTCCCAGCTCTTCCATGAGCACCCCGACCTCATTGTGGGGTTCAACGCCTTCCTTCCCCTTGGATACAGAATAGACATTCCCAAGAATGGCAAGATAAACATACAGTCTCCTCTGACGAGCCAGGTACAGTGGTTCCGGTCATGGAGCCTTCTGCGTCCCTTCATGTGACTGTGGGGAACCAGCGTGCCACCTGTCCGTTTTCTAGACTGGCACAGATCAGAGCGGGTGGAAACTCATGGGTAGCCTCTACATCTCTAGTGGCTGTGTGTGACATGGCAGGAGCAGGGTGGGTGCAGCTGGTGGTAGAGTGCACACTTGGCCTCCTGAAGCAGCGTCTGTTAAGTCGGGACACAGCAAAGGTGTTGCCACGGTCTGGGCCCAAGATGAGCCAGGGACCCTGCCCATCACCCGCAGAAGACAGTGGTGGAGCTCTGTATGCTGTGAGTAGCCGTCTTCATCGCTGGCATTGCCAGGGTCATGGGCTCAGCTCAGGCTTGGACTTTTGATTCCTCTTTTTGGGGTGACAGCTTGCTGCCCTGTCACTGTACCCGCTACTGCTGAAGCTCCCAGACCTTCCGAGAACGGGAAAGCCTGCTTGAGTTGAACTTGGATAAGGTGCTGCTGCCTTTTTCTGTCTCAGTGTGCTTGTCTTTTAGCCCAAGTTCTTTCCCCTATGTGTGTGCGCGTGTGTGCATGTGTGTGCCCAGTGCATTGTGGGAACTTTGGCAGCACCCAGGACTTCCAGTGGCCAAGATAGTCACCTTGTTGTTGACAGACATTGCTACTGGGATGGGAGCCAGAGGTGCGTGCACCTGTGGCAAACCTGTGGTCTAAGCGACCCGTAAGTACAGGTCCATTCAATCGGGAGGAAACCAGGAAGGTGATGGGGTTAGACCTCGTCTCCCAGAGCTGGCTGCCACACAGCTTTCCTTTCTGTGCTCAGGTGAGGCAGCCATGCTGCTCGAGTGTAGCTCCTTGGAGGCCCTCAGGTCCAGAGGGCACCTGGAAGCACCTGGACCCAGGGCCAAAGCGTGTCCTTCCTCCGAGGGAATAGGCAGTGCTCTCGCTGGGCTGCTGGGAAAGGCGGGCCTGGGAGGGAGAGCCTGCCCCTTCCGTGGGCGGAAGTGGCTTCCTGGCTGTCCACAGGCTGCAGATCTCAGCGGGCTGGTGGTTGGATTCAGAATCTGTGGATGGCAGGGTCTCTGCCACTCGCATCCCCAGGCGGCCCTGCAGGCTGGTGGTGGAGGGAGCGCTGCCTAGGACTTCCCTGCAGCACCACGCACCTCTGGTTTCCGCTGGCTGGCAGGGCCGGGGCGACCCAGGGCCACCACGCCCCTGGCAACAGATGCCCACTCACCCACACGTGAGGCCCTGGGGACTCAGGAGACTCCGGATCTGTTTAAGTATTTTTAAAAAATTTTTTAAAAATTTATTTTAAAAGTAAAAGAGGGAAAACACATTAACAGACATCCATTGACAAAATAGCATAAGAACAATACAAGCAATACAGAGTTACAGGCAAAGCAACAGGAAGTTATCAATGGTTGTTGTATTACGTACTGATATTTTCAAAGTGGTTTCTCAGGAGTGTTTAACAGTTTAGACTGCAGCTCGTTTGTTCTCTGGTTGCCTTGTCTGGTGGGAGGCGGCGGCCCCGGGTGTGGGGGGTAAAGGCGGGGGCTGCACACACGCCCCCCACCCCCAGTGTGAGCACGTGTCCCCGGGTCGGAGCACCCTGAGCGCCCTCGCCAAGGGGCAGAAAGCACCACCCAGTGAGGATTGGGCACCAGGAAAGGGCACCCCTGCTGGCCTCTGAGTTGGTGCCATGAGGGGCCCAGTGATCAGCCTGTTGTGACCGGGCCTCCTGAGATGTGCCACCCTTCTCAGGTCTCACTCGTACCACCCTGGTGCCATCCTTCAAGAGCGCACACCCTTTGATCTCAGCCCTTGGGGAGGCTGAGGCAGGAGGGTTGAGGATTTAGCAATTTAGTGAGCTCCTGTGTCAAAAGATAAAGTAGAAAGTGCTTGGTATGAAGACCCTGGGTTCAATCTCCAGGTGCGAACACACACACACACACAGAAAGAGAGCAGAGCTGGAGGGGTCAGCTTCCCAGTGCCTTCTGGTGACCCACTTATGCCCAGCTCCCCCCGTAGTCCTAGAGAGCCCCTCCAGGCACTGCTGGCCTCTGTGCCCTGCTGCCCATCACTGGCCCAGTGGAGGAGGGGTTGGAGAGAGGCAGGCGGACGGTGGGCAGTGTGCATCACCCTGGGCCAATGCAGGAGGGTTGCAAAGAAAAAGGCAAGGGTGTTGTTCACTGTGGAGGCCCTGGTCCATCCCCAGTCCTGCAAAAAGAAAGAAAACAAATGGTGGCCAGGCAGGACCATGAGGGACCATGTGTTGTCACCAAGACTGAGCAGGCAGGGAGCGGCCTGACGCCTTGGTGATGGTGCCAGGCCAGAGGACAGTGGCTGGGGAGCCAGGGGTGGGGCACAGAGACAGGATGCAGGCCACTGTACCCTGGGGGCCCCGAGGGTTGGGACAGTGTGGATAGGGCCCAGGGCCCGCCCTCTAGTGAGGGAGGCAGTGTGTGCTGAGGGGGCCAGTGGTGCGGGAGGTATCCCTCTCTCATGGGCTGTGTGACATCACAAGCTGGGTGCAGGTGCAGAGGCAGGGCTGTCCCAGAGGCCCCTGTGCCGCTGCCTGGCTATGTGCTGGCTCTGCCACTGGGCTCTGCTCCAGCCCTGCTTCGAGTCTGGGGTCAGCTGTGCGCGGGCGTGGGAACGTGCCCTCCCGCATTCAGGGTCTTCTCTGCTGCATGGCCATCGCCACTAATTCCGAATGTCCCATCACCTTGAAACCAGGCCTGCCCGGCCTACTCTCTGCCCCCGGTGCCATGGCCCAAGCCGCACCCCACCCTGTGGCTGCGCCTGCCTGGACATTCCGTGGGAGCGTGGTTGCATGTTATGTGGCTTGTGTGGCACTGCCACTCGCAGCGCGGCTCTGCAGCTCTGGTGGGCCCGTTCCATGCCTTGTTGTTTTCTGTGATACTCGGGAGTCGAACCTTCATACTGAACTCCGGCCTCAGCCCTTGCTTTTTTCATGTTAAGGCAGTAGCTCACCAAGTTCCCAGGCTGGGCTGGAACTTGGGACCATCCTCCTTCAGCCTCCCCATGTCCTGGTTGCGCTGGTGTGGGGTGGCATGCCCTTCTCCCCTACCCGCTGTGGGAGCTGGGCTGTCTCCTGGCTTTGAGTGCTGCTGCCGTGAACCCGAGTGGGGGCAGACGCACGTTCCCCACTGCGGATCTCTGTGTCCCTCCGTGTGCAGTGGTGTGATTGAGGCCTTCTTGGCTCCGCTGCACTCTGGCCCCTTGTGCTGGGCCCTAGTGGCTATGTGCATGGAGGGATGCTCACAGACAGCCACAGGCACCCGGCCTCCTCACGCCCTGGGTCTCGGTGTCCTTGCACTGGGTGTGTTCCGCCTCATCCTGCGCTCTGCTTGCTGCATGGCTGGTGTTGCCCCTGACGCTTGTTCAGCGATGACAACAGCTGCATAGCTGCTTGGTCCGCAGGCAAAGCTCCCGCCACTGCAGACGGAGACCAGGGAGAGCAGTGCCGGAAGCTCATAGGCCTCAGTGTTTTGTCCTTTGTTTTGTTCTGCTTTGTGGTGCTGATGCTGGGCTGCAGCCGGGCCTCTTGCGGTCTAGGCCGTGCTCTCCTGGGCTGCAGCCGGGCCGCCATTTCCTGGCCCCAGCCTCTCAGGGACACAGGCAGCTGTTGGTGAGCGTCCAGCACCCTGGCTGTGGCATGTGGGAGGCCTGGGGCTGGTCCCTGTGGGTCTCAACCGCTACATCCACAGCAGGCCTTGGCAGCCATTAAGGACGGCGCGGCTGTGAGGAGGGCCAGGTGACACGTGTGGCATCCTGGTCAGCAGCGGCCATTTGAAGGGCTGGCTGTGTCTGAGGAGACTGGGGCGGAGGGGAGGGCATGGGGTGCAGTTTAGTGCACGCACAGGGTAGACTGGGCAGCTCACCCTGCCCTCCAGGCCCCAGAGCCAGCCTGTGCCACATCTAATTCGAGAAACCAAACTTGGACATGAGCATGGTGGTGCAGGCCTGTAGGCCCAGGTATTTAGTAGGCTGAGGCAGGAAGATTGAAAGTTCAAGTTCAGCCTGGGCAACTTAATCAAGACCCTGCCTGAAAATAATGTAAATGAACAGGGCTGCGCACATGGCTCAGAATGCTTACCTGCAGCGTGGGAGACTGGGGCGCCCACCAGGGGAGAGTGGGTGTGACCGTGTATGTGCCCCCGGACGCTTTCCTGGACACTCGGTAATGCTGTCCTGGTCTGTTGTCAGGAGAACTCGCACAGCCATGCCGACGGCCCAGAGGACTTCAAGCAACAGGCACCATACAAGGAGGACAAGGCCCAGGTGCCACTGGAGTCGGACTCCGTGGAGTTCAACAATGCCATCAGCTACGTGAACAAGATCAAGACCCGCTTCCTGGACCACCCAGAGATCTACAGGTCCTTCCTGGAGATCCTACACACGTACCAGGTAGGCCCCATTTCCGCTTCCTGTCTGAGTCCACGCACACGGGGCTGGGGTGGCCCTGCTCCAGGGTGCCGTGCACGCTGGGCCAGTGCTTCCACAGAGCTGCACCCCAGGCCTCTTTTCTGCATTGGTTTTATTTGGGTTTTGAGACAGTCTTACACTGTAGCCCAGGCTGGGCTAGGACTTGGGGTCCTCCTGCCTCAGCCTCCCCGAGTGCTGGGATCACAGCTGTGCGCCTGTATTCCCAGTTCTTTTCAGTTTTTATTTTGAAATGGTGCCTTGCTAAGTTGCCCAGGCCAGCCTTGAGGTTTTGATCCTCCTGCCTCAGCTTCTGGAGTTGCTAGGATGATGGGTGTGCACGCCATGCTTGGCTAGAGCTCACTTTTGTTTTTGTTTTTTTTGGTCTTTTTTCTTTTTTGAGACAGGGTCTTTCTGTGCAGTTCAGGCTGGCCTTGTGTAGCCCAGACTGATCTTGAACTCACAATGGTCCTCCTGCCTCGGCCTCCCAAGCCCTGGGATTACAGGTGTGCGCCACTGTGCCCGGCTTAGAACTCACTTTTAAAAATGGAACCTAGCCAAGCCTGGTGGCTCACACTGGTGGCACATACCTCCCATCCCAGCACTTTGGGAGCCCGAGGCAGGAAGATCACAAGTTCGAGCCCAGCCGAGAAGTTAGTGAGCTGCCATCTGCTGGGGATGGCAGCTCAGCGTGAAGGCCTTGGGTTCGGGCCACAGGGCTGCCTCCAGATCTGTATGATCTTGGTGCATCCAGCACAGAGTGAGGTGTGCGTGTTCTGTTCAGTGGCGGGCTCTCGAAAGCCAGCCCCGTGGACCATCTGCTTGCAGCGTGGCCTTGTGGCAGCCTGAGGACAGCACCAGCACCTCATACTGGGGGGCAGCTGGCTGCAGGGCAGCTCTGTTCACTGTCTGGGGCCCCACCTCCCACAGGGACCCGGAGTCCAGGCTGGCGCAGGTGCACGTGCCGCGTGTCGTGCCCTGCTGTCCTCACACCCGGTGCTGTCCTGGCAGACCGTCGCCTTGGGCTGTGTGGGCCGCGCCCCGGGTGGAGGTCGGAACACACACAGACATTCTGGAGGGCCTCTGAGGGCCTCGCGACCCCCGCTTCTGTGCTTGGCCCCCCTGTTCTGTCCCGCCACGGGGAGTGAGGGTGCTCTCAGGCTGCTCAGGCTGCGTTTCTGGAGAGAGCAGCGTCCCAGCAGTGTGCCGCGCGCCCGTCCCTGGAGCATGCGGCCTGTGTCCCCCTTTGAGCCGGGGTTGGTGGTGCCCTTTCCCAAGGGTGCTGTGGGTGGCAGAGCCTCGGGCCGGGCCTGTGTCCTTGGGGCCGGGGTGTGGCTCAGGCTTCATCTCAGCTTGGAGAGAGCAAAGCAGAGCACACATGAGAGCCCAGGACAGACTCGCGGCCTGGGGCAGGGCTGGGGCTGGGTGCAGTGCTGGGCATGGCTTCTGCCCAGGTGCGACCTGCACAGGGGCTGGGCACCGCTGCCAGCCCTGTGTCATCGGTGCAGCCAACGGGGACAGACTGAAACGGCAGCCTCAGGGTTGCAGACCCCTTGCTGCCCTGTAACTGGGGGGCCCTGCTGTCCCTTCTGTGCTGTGGAGTGTGGGAAGCTGCCAGCCTTACACGCGCCCCCGTTACCGCTGCAGAAGGAGCAACTGCGTGCCAAGGGCCGGCCGCTCCGTGGGATGTCGGAGGAGGAGGTCTTCGCGGAGGTGGCCAGCCTCTTCCGTGGCCAGGAGGACCTGCTGGCTGAGTTCGGGCAGTTTCTGCCGGAGGCCAAGCGCTCACTGGTGAGTCGGGCAGGCTCAGAGTTCGGGGCGGTGTGTGTGGCCTGGGCGGGCTTGAGGTGCAGGCCCCTCCCATGGCCAGGTGGCTGCCCTAGCTCTCCCTCCCTCCCCGTTCTTCGGATGGACCTGAGGTTCTTCGGAAAAGTGGAGGTGCGGGTAATGTGATGCGGAACCGTTTCCAGTGCACAACTCCGCGGCATTCAGTACATGCAGTGTGTGGCCGTTGCCTCTGTGGAGTTCTGGGGCACCGGTGGCTGCCAGAGGAGCCCTGACCCTGGAGGCCACCGCCCGCGCCCTGTCCCTGTGGAGGCGCTGGCCCGGGATGCTTTCCCTCTGTGGGATTGCCCCCTTGTGTGTCTGGCTGCTGTCGCTCTGCGTCACGATCTGAAGTTCGTCTGTGTCCCCGCTGTGTCAGCCTCGTTCCTTTCTCGTGGCCAAGTGATATTCCACGGTGTGGGTGGACCTGTGTGCTCGCGCGATTGTCTGCTGACAGACGTTTGTGCCTGTGTCGTCCTCTGGCTGCTGTGAGTGGTGCCGCTGTCCTCGTGTACATGTACTTGTCTGAAGGCCAGCTCCAGCTCATTCCACTTTATACCTGGAGCGGAACTGCTAGATCATGTGGTGGTTTTGTATGTAGAATGCTAGAGATTGGCCAGAGGGACCACTGAGCTACATCCCCGGCGTTTTCCATTTTGCTTCCAGTGTTTTCCATTTTGCTTTGAGGCAAGGTGTGATTGAGCTGCCCAGGCTGGCCTTGAGCTTGGAATGCTCCTGCCTCAGCCTCTCAAGTAGCTGGGGTACAGAACATGCCACTGTACCCGGCTTGGTAACTGTGGGAAGAAGCCTGCCTGGCTTTGCACAGCAGCCATGCTGTTGTGCGAGTGTGCGGGGCCCGCCTTCCCCCACCTGGTGTGTGTGCATGCACTTGCATTTTGTCAAGAGTGGCGGCGGCTCAGGGCTACAGGACGTGTGTCTTGCCGCCTTGACGGGGCCTTATCTGTTGAGCGTCTCTCCCGTGCTTCTTTGCATCTGCTTTGGAGAAGCATCTCTTCCAGTCTTTGGCCACTTTTTAAATCTGTCTTCCTCAAGTTGTGAGACTTCCTGCAATCAATCCCAGCAACGCGTTTCCAGCTATGTGCTCCAAAACCTCCCCAGCACCTGGGTCTTCCTTTCACATCCTTTTGAGTCTCTGGGATGCATACAAGTTTCTGTTTTGTATCTGTTTTTTTTTTTGTTTGCTTTTTGTGGTACCAGGGATTGAACTCAGGACCTTGTGCTTGCCAGGCAAGCACTTATTCCACTGAGCTATATCCCAGCCCCCAAGTTTCTGTCTTGGCAAAGTTCGTGGATCTTGTTTTCCTAACATCATTCTTCCTTTCAGGCTGTGTCAGAAACCGTGGAGGTCACGGAGACCGTGCGGGTTCCCCTTCCCCTGGTAACACGTGACTGTTGCAGCTCTCACGCTGCAGTTCAGCTGCTTACCCCCAGCACAGGGCCTCCATACCAACCCCACTCCCAGCCTTTCACTTTTCATTTCAAGATGAGGTCTCACCAAAGTGCTAGTTAAGTGCCTAGGGTGGGCTTGAACTTGGTCTTCTGCCTGAGCCTCCCATAATGCTGGACTAAGTGGGCACCGTGGTGCCCAGCTTCGGTGCTGAGTGGAATTTGTGGTGGTGTGAGGCGGGGTGCTGTCCTCTGTGTGGAGGGGCCCATCACTTCCACAGAGTGGTCATGTGGGACTTGTCAGACTGTGACTGCGGGCCTCTGAGCTCTTGGTTTGGACCTGTGGGTCTCTGTTCCTATATTGGCCTGATGCTGCTTTTTGCTCTTGAGTAGGATGGCAGCTGGGGTTTCTGTGTTCTTGCTTTGCTTTGCTTTGTTTTGTTTAGTGACAAGGTCTTGCGAAGCTGTCCTGGCTGGTCTTGAACCTGGACCGCTGGGCTAGAACCTAGGATGGGGTGCATGCTTCCCACTAACCCGTTAGTTTCCAGCAGTCTCAGCCTGTCCTGGCCTGTAGCCCATTGTGTCCGTTCTCTCTCATGGCAGAGACATGTAATAGCGCGTGAGGCCTGTGTATCCCCCAGGGAGCCAGGCTGACCCCACCCACCCTACCAGTGCTTCTGGTCCTTTGGGTTCTTCCCTTGGCTGTGCTTTCAGGGCCACCCGTGCACCACTGTCTCCAAGACTCAGCAGCATCCCTGGCAGGGACATGGCCTGGAAGTGCGTGAGGCTGGATCTCTGGGCCTCGTTTGCCCTGGGCCAGGCCTGCAGGGATTGTGGCGTCTCTGGTGCTGACCCAGCCCAAGCAGGTGGAGCTGGTGTGGATTCTGAGCAGCAGCTGGAGCCTTGGCCGGGGTAGGGCGCAGCACTTGTCTTGGCTGGGCAGAGTTGGGTGCAGAGCCTTGGGCTCCCACAGCTGACTGGTGCAGCCCTCATGGCCCAGGATGAGGCTCTAGCCCAGCCCCACCAGCATGTTTCAGGCTCGCTGTCAGTGCAGGGAGGACTCTCTGTGCTGGTACTGAGCGCGCTCCACGTGCAGGGTGAGCAGGTCTGCTGCCTGCACTGAGTTCCCTGCCACACAGGCACAGGGGGGAGTCTGGTGGCATGAGCCCCACGTGGCGATGCACTCCTGTGACACAAAGGGATCGCCGTGAGCTCGAGTCCAGCCTGGGCTACACAGTGAGATGCTGTCTCAAAAACCAAAAATAAATACAGATAAGCAAAGGGTAACAGGGGAAATGAGCCACTTCCCTGAGTCAGGGGTCAGTTAGCTTCCGTGAGGGCCTGGGCAGCAGTCCAAGCCCTACGGGCCGGAAGTAGCCATGGCAGTGTGGGCAAGGGGCTGTGGCCAGTATGACTTCCTTTGTGCAGCAAACAGATAACTGCCTTGGCTGGGGAGGCTGGATCCGCTGCCTGGCTAGGCAGCCACGCCATTAGCGTGCATGTCTAGGCCTGGGGGCATGGGAGCCCAGGCACCTGTCACACTGGCCCTGACGGAATTGGCCTGTGCACTTGGCTGGGATCTTCAGAGAGGGAGACCCAGCCTCCTGGGACGGCTGTGGCTTTGGAACGGTCCTTGGAGCAAATCAAGCTCTCCGAGAGCTGCGCTTCCACAGACCCAGGGCTGCCACTGCTGGTCGACACCCTCGTGTCAGTGTCAGAACTGTGCGTGTGTGAGGAGCCGGCTTCGCTGTGGGCTGCAGCTCTGCGTCATGGTCCTCGGAGGGGCCGTGCCTGCCCTGCCCAGCCCACTCCTCTGTGTGCAGCACATGCTGTGCACTTTCTTTGCTTTTTTTTTTTTTTCTACTATTGGGGACTGAACCAAAGGCCTTCACACTGAGCTGCAGCCTTATTCTTCGTTGTTTACTTTAAGACAGGGTCCCACTGAGTTGTTGAGTTATCCAGCTTAGGCTTGAGCTTCTGATCCTCCTGCCTCAGCCTTCCAAAGTGCTGGGATCACAGGAGCTCTAGCAAGCTCTGCCCCTTTGTGCTTTTGCTCTCTGCCATCCTCACATGTGCTGTGTCAGTGACGTGTGTGTCCCCAGGCCCCGAGGCCTGTAGGCGGTGTCTAAGTCCAGGCAGGGAGGGCTGGGGACACGTCGGCGCAAGCCCACCTACTGATGGAGAGCCATTGGGCTGTCCCTCCCAGTGCAGCATGCCCCGCCCACTGCGTGCCAACTGTCCCGCACTGGCCCTGGTCACCCCAGGTGCTCCCTGTGGGCTGTGGCGCGCCCATGTTCTGCTGCCTGGCGCAGGCGGCTCTGTCCAGAGCGCACGGCCCACTGACCCCCATGTCCCCGCAGTTCACAGGTAGTGGACCATGCGAGGCGAGCGGTGCCCCGAGGAGTGAGCATGAGAAGGGGCTGGAGCACGGCAAGAAGCGCGCACGGCCCTCTCTGCTGCGGCCTGTGTCCGCGCCCACCAAGGTAAGGAGCTCGGGCCAAGCTCCTGCAGCTTGTCAGCCTGTTCCTGGGGTGAGTGGTGCCCTGGCCGTGCTCCCTGCTGCTGCGGTCCCCTGGAGAGTCGCTTAGGAACCGCAGCCACTTGCGGCCCTGACGTGGGCTCTCCTTGCAGAAGAAGGTGAAGCTTCGGGGCGCCAAGGACCTGTCGCTGGCCGCCGCGGGCAGGTACGGCACGCTGCAGGAATTCTCCTTCTTTGACAAGGTGAGGCGCATCCTCTGCCCCCTGCCCTCGGGGCCTCACGAGGTCACTCAACTCATTCCTGTGAGAGGGACTGGGGTGGAGCACAGTGACCGGGTGGGGCCTGAGGACATACCCAGTTGCCACTCAAGCTGTGGAAAGCAGCCCCATTGTGCTTTGTCCCCCCCAGGTGCGCCGGGTGCTGAAGAGCCAGGAGGTCTATGAGAACTTTCTGCGCTGCATTGCTCTCTTCAACCAGGAACTGGTGTCAGGGGCCGAGCTCCTGCAGCTTGTCAGCCCGTTCCTGGGGTGAGTGGTGCCCCTGCGTGGGGTGGCGGGTGTGGAGCTATCCCTGATCCCGCAGGGCGACGGCGGCAGTGGCAGGGGCAGCTCCCAAGCTGCTCTGTGGGCACAAGAGGAGCAGCTGGGCCATGCAGTAGCTAGGCTGCTGCTCGATGGTGCTCTTTGGGGTGGGAAGAGTTGACGCATTTCCCACGTAGAGATTTTCAGCCCAGGGCTGGGGATATAGCTCAGTGGAATAAGCGCTTGCCTAGCAAGCGCAGGGTCCTGAGTTCGATCCCCAGTACCGAAAAAAAAAAAAGAGAGATTTTCAACCCAGGTGCCTGACCGCTCTCACCCTAGGGCCCCTGCCCAGCCCAGGCTCCAGGCTGTGCCATGCCTCATTCTGTCAAACCACTGCCTGCTTCCCTCACGCCTGCTTCATCTCATGGAGCAGTGTCTGTGCGCGGGGTTGGGGTGGGGGGGGTGGGAGCGGCCTGGGCAGCTGGGCACACGCGTCCTTCTGCAGACAGCAGCGGGGCAGGGTGGGCCCACGGTGGGACACACCGTCCTGCAGCTGCCCCATCTCCTAGGAAGTCCCCGGAGCTCTTCGCGCAGTTCAAGTCTTTCCTGGGCGTGAAGGAGCTGTCATTCGCACCGCCACTCAGTGAGCGCCCTGGGGATGGCATGGGCCGAGAGATCGACTACGCATCCTGCAAGCGCATCGGCTCCAGCTACCGGGCGCTGCCCAAGACCTACCAGCAGCCACGCTGCAGTGGGAGGACGGCCATCTGCAAGGAGGTGGCGTGGCCAGGCGGGCATGGTGGGGCGGCTTGGGGTCCCTGGTGTCTGCAGCCCTCGGTGTAGGGCTGCAGGGCCACGGGGCCGTGGGGCTGCATGCCCTGTGGCTTCAGATGTGTCGGATGGGTTGCTTCCTTCCACATAGACCTGGATTGATCACAGCCAGGACCCCACTGTGCCTTGAGGTCACTGTCCTCAGTGAGGCACGGTGTGACTGTTGGAGGTTTTCCCAGAGTTTGTGGACACTTACTACTGCATGTCCGGGGTCAACAAAACTGCAAGCCATGTCTGGCCCACCACCTGTGGGTATAAAGAAACTTACTGGCACGCGGACCTGCCCATGTGTGTGCACTGCAGCCACAGGGTGCATATCCAAGCCTGACCCCAACCAACCCGGCTCTCCATGGCGAGGACCTGCGCTTGGGGGCTTGCTCTCCAGGGCAGGACATTGTGCCACTCAGCCAGAGTCTTGGTTTCCCCCAAAACCCTCCACAGTTCACTTTCCTGTTGGTGTGACTAGGCAGAGCCCATGAGCTCAGTGTGACAGCGCAATCCTTGTGTCCTCACTGAATGCCGGGCAGCTGCTGACTCGCCCCTCCACGCAGGTGCTGAATGACACCTGGGTCTCCTTCCCCTCCTGGTCAGAAGACTCCACCTTCGTCAGCTCTAAGAAGACGCCGTATGAGGAGCAGCTGCACCGCTGTGAGGACGAGCGGTTCGAGGTGTGTGTGTGTGGCTATGCCTGCTGCTCTGTCGGGGCCACCCAGTGCCCCCCGCTCTGTCTGGGGGCTGCCCAGCGCCCTCGGCGCCTGTCCCCAGGGCGAGCAGAGTCCCAGCATGTGACGTCCTGTCTTCTGTCCAGCACAGTGACCAGCACGATGGTACACACCTGTTGTCCCAGCTACTCAGGAAGCTGAGGCAGGAGGATCATACATTCAAGTCCAGCCTGGGCCACTTAGCGAGACCCTGTCTTAAGACGAAAACAAGCCAAGGGTGTGGTGCAGCGGTGAGCACTCGCCTAGTGGGTGCAAGGGCCCAAGGCTTACTACACTGTGAAAAAGTAGTTAAAATGAAGTTAGCCTTGTTTTTTTTCATTGGAATTTTGAGTGAGGTAGTAGTAGTAGTAGTCATAACAGCATAAAACTAACAGAGTTTGGGTGTCTTTCCTAAGGGTAGTGATATCACATAAAAGTAGCACCAAACTGGGCACACTGGGGACACATAACCCCAGCACCTGGGAGGCTGAGGCAGGAGGGTTGCCATGAGTTCAAGGCCAACCTGAACTACATGCGGGACCCTGTCTCAAAGAAAGTAAGTAAAATTTTAGCATGGTGTCACGGCCACAGTACTGACACTGAGATAGCCTCAGTCTTCTTCACATCTCAGGGACAGGGTCTCGGTTGTCATAGTGCCTGGGATGGGCTGGACTAGGGGTCCTCCACCCTTGGCTGCCCAGCGTGCTAGGATCACAGCTGCGCCGCCAGCACCTGGCTCCACTGGGATAATTGATGGTGAACAGAGCTGCACTGGCCCGTGGTTCCAGAACCCAGATGTCCCAGGTCACAGGCTGGTACCTGGCACAGGCCAGGGCTGGGGGCAGGGCTGGGCCCAGGCCTCACACAGCAGCTCCTGCGAGTGTGCTGCCCACAGGAGCCTGGCTGCCAATGGGCAGGCGTGGCGGGCAGCAGGCATGTGCATGCGTGTGTCTCCTTGTGCTGCCAAGCAGCTGGGCAAACGCAGTCAGCACTGCATGACCACAGAGCAGAATGTCGCCGAGGTGCCCGTGCTGCCTCACGCCTGGCCCTGCTGTGCCACCTGGGGCCAACCCCTCCCTCTCTGCAGCTGGATGTGGTGCTAGAGACCAACCTGGCCACCATCCGAGTGCTGGAGAGCGTGCAAAAGAAGCTGTCACGCATGGCGCCTGAGGATCAGGAGCGCTTCCGGTTGGATGACGCACTGGGTGGCACGTCCGAAGTGATCCAGCGGCGCGCCATCCACCGCATCTATGGGGACAAGGCCCCCGAGATCATCGAGAGCCTCAAGAAGAACCCTGTCGCTGCCGTGCCTGTCGTCCTGAAGAGGTGCTGTGCCTCCCGGGCCACCCCGCTGTTGTAGTCAAGCTGTGTTGTCTCAGGAATGGGAATGAGACACGGTCTGTTCAGTGTAGCCAGGCATGATGGCACGTGCTTGTCATCCCAGCACTGGGAGGCTGAGGCAGGAGGATTGCTGCAAGGTCAAGGCCAGCTTGGGCAGTTTAGGGAGACCGGCTCAACAAAATAAAACAAAAACAATTTGGTTGGATCTGCAGATTGGAAACCCACAGATGTGCAGGGCTGGTTCTGGCTCCTTCAGAACACGAGTGGGCTGGGCTTGTTGCCCCGCAGGGTCCTCTCAGCTGCTCCGGAGGCGAAGGCAGATGTGACTGCCAGTGCTGCGGGCACTGCTGTCTGCCTCAGGACCACCCTGTGCCAGTGTTCATCTTTAGCAGGCGGCACTGCTGGGCCCAGGTCACGGGGCTGGGTGGGGTGACTGCAGGGCCTGAGCCTCAGCTCCAGGTGGAGCTGATGGCCTCTGGGTATAACTGCAGTGCAGAGCAAGGGGGAGGAGCTGCATACCCTGCCCACCTTTCTCAGCACCTTCACACCTTTGGGGCTTGAGCTCAGGCCTTCCAGCTGAGCTGCATTCCTAGCCCCTTTTGTTCTGAGACCATGTCTCATAAGTCACTAAGTTCCCAGGATGGGCATGAACTGGAGCTCCTCCTGCCTCAGCCTCCCGGGAAAGGGCACCGGTGCACTTCTTCCTTTTTGTGTTAGTCCCGCTCTGGTACCTGCTGTCACGAGGTGGCACTGGACCCCCCTGAACCCCTCCCGTCCACCTGCCCACAGGCTGAAGGCCAAGGAGGAGGAGTGGCGTGAGGCGCAGCAGGGCTTCAACAAGGTCTGGCGCGAGCAGTACGAGAAGGCCTACCTCAAGTCGCTCGACCACCAGGCCGCAAACTTCAAGCAGAATGACACCAAGGCACTGCGCTCCAAGAGCCTGCTCAACGAGATTGAGAGCGTGTATGATGAGGTGGGTGCTGGGCAGGGACATGGGCCAGTAGTGACCCCTGCTGGTGCTTGAGTGTGGCTTCTGCCTGCCAAGCCCAGCCTGAGACCTGACTCTAGGGGAGACCAAGGCAGAGGGCCAGGGCTGGGCACCAGAGTCGTGATCGGCAGCTGTGGGGCCCAGGCAGGTGCTTGGCAGGGGTCGTGGTTGGGGACAGCCAGTGCTGGGACAGTGGCTGCAGCTCTGGGAAGGTGGGGCTGTCCCCAGGGTGGATCTGCCAGAGCATCCTCCCAAAGGTGGAGGACACAGAGGCCCCTACTGGGTACAGCATGAGAACTGGCTTGGCTCAGGGTGGGGCCGGGGGCCCTGGGCAGCAGCCCGCACCCTTTTTGTGGCCTTGGCTCCCGCCAGGGCCCCACACAGTCATGCCTCGGTTATCAGCAGCCCACACTGCTGCCCTGGGTGCAGGGATGGAAGCGGGCTCCGGCACTGCGTTCGTCCAGCCTGCGCATGTTGTCTGAGACAGTCACACGCTGTTGCCCAGGCTGGGTTTGGGCTCTCCGTGTACCTGCCTGGCCTCCCCAGTGCTGGGGTGGCAGGCGGCGCCACGTGCCCAGGTCACACTGGTGTTTGAGCACGTGTCCAGTGTGATGAGTGGGGGACCCGGAAGCCATAGTGGGGGACCTGGAAGCCATGGGGCCCGGCTCGCCTACAGTGTACTCCCCGGGACACAGGCCTGCAGAGCCCAGCCTTGGCACTATGCCTGTGTGAGGGTGACCTGGCCTCTGGGAGACTCCAGGGAGCCCCACGCAGCAAGTCGAGGTTCACGCTCTGGGGGTGCCTGCCTTGGAGGCCCTGGCTGCCCACCTTTGGGATGTCTGAGGCCCATGGTACCCACCCCAAGAGGCTGCCAAGCCCCCAGTGCCTGCTGGGTCCTTACACCCCAGGCAGCCAGGTACGGTGCAGGGGCCGCAGGAGGCGGTGTGGCCGAGGGAGGCTTAGGATGAGTCCTTGATAAGGGGCGCTGTGCATCCCAGTGGGGCCAGTGGGAGCGGGGGACCCATGAGGCCTGCTGGCGCAAGGCCAGTGCCCTCTATAGTTGGCCAGGTACGGTCTCAGCTGTGCCTCTGCTGCCCTACCCGATGTCCTGGAGGGGCCACCTGTGGGCTGCGGCGGGCAGGCGCACTGTCTGTCCCAGCCAGCATGACCCTGCCTGTGGCTGTGCCCACAGCACCAGGAGCAGCACTCAGAGGGCCGAGGCACACCAGCCAGCGAGCCACACCTCGTCTTTGTGTACGAGGACCGGCAGATCCTGGAGGATGCGGCCGCACTGATCAGCTACTACGTGCGGCGGCAGCCGGCCATCCAGAAGGAGGACCAGGCCACCATCCAGCAGCTGCTGCGCCGCTTCCTGCCCGGCCTCTTCTCGCAGCAGCAGCCCGAGCCCCGCGCCTCTGACGACTCGGCGGACGAGGGGGGCCCGGCCGTGGACCCTGGCAGTGGGGGTGGTGCACGGAAGAGGCCGGGATCCAGGCCGCAGGGTGGTGGCTCCGAGGACAAGGACAAGGACAAGGGGGCCCTGGGGGCCACACCAGCCCCTGAGCAACCGCCACCGCCACCGCCGCCACAGGCCCTGGATGACGTGTACAGCCTGTTCTTTGCCAACAACAACTGGTACTTCTTCCTACGGCTGCATCAGACACTGTGTGCGCGGCTGCTGCGGATCTACCGGCAGGCGCAGACGCAGCTGCTGGAGCACCGGCGCGAGCAGGAGCGTGCACAGCTGCTGTGCGGCGGCCGCCGTGACAAGGGCAGTGACCCTGCCATGGAGCTGCGCCTCAAGCAGCCCAGTAAGTGCCGGGGGGCGGGCACTGGGCGTCAGCCGGCACACTGTTCCTGCCTGCATCCCAGCAGCTCTCGAGGCTGAGGCAGGAGGGTCACACGTCTGTCCTGTCTAAGGCAGTTGACCAAATCCTGCCTCAAAGCAAAAATCAAGCAGGGGACAGGCGTAATGGCACCCACCTGTCATCCCAGCACCTGGGAGGCTGAGGCAGGATTGCTGGGGGTTCAAGGCCAGCCTGGGCTCCATAGTACCACCCTGGCTCCAAAAGAAGGGGCTACTGGGGGCGCAGTCCAGGGGTGAGTGTGGCCGCAGCCCGGGGCTCCTCCCAGGCCTGAGGAAGAGGAAGCTGGCCGCGCTGCGCGTCTGTCTGCCTTACTCTGCGGTATGGTTGGCCCCATGCCCGCCCCAGGACCCTCCCTGTGCAAAGAGGGCAGGCAGAAAGCCAAGGTCATCCCTGTCGCGTCACAAGGCCTCCCGTTCCCATCCCTGAGCAGCACAGGCACCTGGGACTGCTCTCCAGGGGTGCACAGGGCCTGAACAGGCAGGAGCCCAGCCCCTGGGGGGTCCAAGCATGCAACCCATGCATACCGAGCCCCCTGCAGGTAGCAGGTCTCACAACAGCTGCCTCGGGGCAGGGCTGCACTCGGCACTTGGTTCTGTCCCCAGCGGTGGAGGGTCAGCTACTCAGTTCGCGCTCTGCCTCACGGCTGGGAGGTACATTGCCGTGTTGCGCTTGTCCAGTGTGAGCTTAGCGGCTGTGCTGGGGAGGGGAGGGCAGGGCATGGCCTGTCCAGAGCCTGGCCGCACGCACCTTCTGCCCGCAGGTGAGGTGGAGTTGGAGGAGTACTACCCAGCCTTCCTGGACATGGTGCGCAGCCTGCTGGAGGGCAGCATCGAGCCTGCGCAGTACGAGGACACCCTGCGCGAGATGTTCACCATCCACGCATACGTCGGCTTCACCATGGACAAGCTGGTGCAGAACATTGCCCGCCAGGTGAGGGCAATGGAGTCCAGGATGAGAGGGTGGCCCTTCGGCCCGCCTGCCTGCCCTCCTTAGCTCCCCTGTGGCCTGGGCTCTAGAGATCCTCACCCTAACCTTACCTCCTGGGTTTTTGTTCCAGGAAGTTGGCCCATGATCAGCACACAGACCTCACGTTTTTAAAAACATAAAATTTTTGTAACAAAATCCACCATTGCCCCTGGTGAGGCGCGGCAGGCTTGTGTCCCCAGCATGCTGGGGAGTAGGGCAGGAAGAGTACTAAATTGAGCCCAGCCTGGCTGTTCACTAAGACCCTGTCCTGGAAATCTAAAAAGGCCGGGGATGCAGCTCAGTTGCATAAGCGCCTGCGTGGCAAGCTCAAGGTCCCGAGTTCGATCCCTGGTACAAAAAAAAAAAGCTGGGGATGCAGCTTAGTGCGGAAAACCTGGGCCCACCTGGGCTCCTTTCAGAAGTGCACAGTTCAGGAATTTCCAAGCATCCAAATCCAAAACTTGCACATGCCGGTGCTCCAGAGTGCAGACCCTCGTGTCGCTGGTGTGGTGTAGCTGGGAAGTTGTGTGTGTCTCTTTCTGACGTATTAACGGTGATGCGTGAGTGGCCCTCAGGCTGCGTGTACAGTGCGTGTAAGAAATGGAACGAGTTCTAGGTTTACCCTGGGCCCTGACCTGAGATGCCTTTTTACATGTGTGCAGATGTCAGGGAAATGGAATCCAGTCCCCATCCAAAAGGGGTGTGGTCTGGGCGGCAGGGTAGGGACACCTGGCCTGTCCCTCCAGGCGGTGTGCAGTTACCACCACCCCTAGACTATCACCCCAGCAAAGCCCAGCCACCTCGCCCAATGCCCCACACCCTGGTATCTGGGTTTGCCTGTCGGGATATTCCCTATCAGTAGTCACAGGAGATAAGGTTTTTGTGTCAGGCTGCCGTCACTTGGCACCTTGTTTCCAGGGCTCATCCATGGGGTGGCCTGGGCAAGAGCCACCTCCCTCTTCACAGCTGCATAATATTCTGTCATACTGGGACTGTGTTGTGCTGTGGTTGTGCTGAGTCCTTGTGGGGATGTGGGTAATGCTGCCCTGGGCATCACTGAGTTTCAGAGTGCATCCCAGAAGGACTCACCAGGTGTGTCACGCTAGAGCCATGTCCCCGTCAGCAGTGGTTTCCTTGTGATGCCCAGTGGTGCAGCTGGTGTCAGCAACAGAAATGGGCCGCACACAGTAGAAGGCAGGAAGGTGGTGCAGCCTGGCATGAGGCACTGTTACGACTCCTGTTTCCTGCTCGTCAAGTGGGGTGTCCTGTGACGAGCACAGAGGTGCAGGGTAAACAGCGTTGCCACTGTTCCATTGGGCACCAAGCCTGGGGGGCACATCTTCCACCCGGCCCCCCCTCACCCACTGCTGTGAGGCTAGGGTCCACCCCACTGCTGGCAGGGCTCAGGTGGAGCTGTCATCTGTTCTGTTGCTGGGGTGGACATGGTGCTTCCTGCACGGACATGCAGCGTGGGCCCCCTCTGGGGCTCTGGGTTGTGGGCAGCAGGGCACACAGGGACCTGCTGTCCAGTGCAGCCATGTGGAGATGCCCAGGGGCTGCTGCTAGAGGACAGAAGGTCCTCAGCACTGTGATGCTGGCCAGGCTGGGCACTGGAATCAGAGGTTAGAAACAACCCTTCCTGGCCCCTGCCCAGGACCCTGTGAGCAGGAGTGACACAGCAGCGCGGCGGCTCTGTTGCCTGGCGTCTACTGTCCCTTCAGCGCTGGCCGCCACCCGTGCGAGCAGTTGACGGGCCCATGTGTGTCCACTGTGGCCACATTTATTCAGCAAAGCCATAGCGGGGGCTGCCTATCACCCTCCATGGGGTGGGGTTGGAGCCCAAGGGGGTCTCTCCCCAGGGGGCCTCCTCCCAGCCACCCCCCACCCCCCCCCCGTGCTGTGTGGGCTGCTCTCCCTGGCCTGGGCCTGCGTGGCTGGTCTGTCTGTGTCTGTTCTTGGCTGCTTGGGTCTGGTCTGGCCTGGCTGTGTCTGCTTTCATGCAGTATTGACAAGTCCCGTCTGGTTTGCTGTGGTCAGGTTGTGTTCAGTGTGGTTTGATCTGAACTGGTGCAGGGCAGTCTGAGGCAGTTTCAAGCAGTGTAAACGAATTTTGGTCAGTCTGAGCCGGTTCTGGCAGGCCTGAGCCAGTTTGGCCAGTCTGGGCGGGTTTCGTGTGGTGTGAGCATGTTCCGTATGGTCTGCTCTGGCTAGGCCCACTGTGCTCTGGCTTGGTGCGGTCCAGAGTAGCGTGGTGTCCCTCAAGCCCATGGCCCTGTCCCCGCAGCTGCACCACCTGGTGAGCGACGACGTGTGCTTGAAGGTGGCCGAGCTGTACCTGAGTGAGAAGCAGCGGGGTGCTGCGGGCGGGAACCTGGCCTCCCGCTGTGTGCGTGCCGCCCGCGAGACGAGCTACCAGTGGAAGGCTGAGCGCTGCATGGCAGATGAGAACTGCTTCAAGGTGAGCCCGGCCGCCTGGCGCCCACACAGGCCACAGGGCCGAGGCGGGGGCTTCAGCCTGTGCTTACCCTCCCAGTGATGAGCCCGGCCACCTGGTGCCCGCGTAGGCCACAGGGCCGAGGCGGGGCTTTAGCCTGTCCTCCCCTTCCAGGTGATGTTCCTGCAGCGCAAGGGCCAGGTGATCATGACCATTGAGCTGCTAGACACCGAGGAGGCCCAGACCGAGGACCCCGTGGAGGTGCAGGTGGGACATGGGGTGGGATCACTGCACAGTCCTCCAGGCCCCTCAGAGTGAACCTGCCCCCTTGGAGCCTCCTGGTGGGGACGTGGCTCTGTCCCCGGCCTGGGCAAGTCACGTGTGGGCCCAGGTCCCAGGCCTGGGACCTCTGTGCTCTGTCCCCACGTCTCAGCGCCAGGGGACCCTCGGCCTAGCCCTGGCCCCTTGACTGCCTCCCGCACCACAGCCCCACTCTGTGGCAGTGAGGCAGGCTGCGGTGTGCCAGGCCCTCCCAGCGGTGCCCAGGGTTCCATGCCAGTGCCGTGCCCATGTCCTGTCCACCATGGCTTCCACCAGCCCCCAGCACCAGCCTCCAGGTGCAGTGTGCGTGAGTGCCTGTGTGAGTGTGTGTTCTGTGCACACATGCATCACTCAGTGAGCCTGGCCACCTGCAGGGCCTGGGGCTGCTGTGACGAGTGACCAGGTCGGGGCCCAGCCGCACTACCCCTGGGCTGTGCTCTCCCCGCTGTCCCAGCCCCTGTCCCTCGTTTCACCCCCGTGTGTCTGCCGTCCTAGGATGCTGGTCACTGGGTGGAGGCCTGTCCTCGGCGGTGACTTCACTCTGGCTCGATGACCCCCATAGAGGGCTAGCTCGATGAGGTCACACGCCAGGCTCAGAGGGCCAGGGTGGGGCTGCAGACACAGTAGTGACTCTAGTGTCAGCCCAAAGTCCCCATGTGCTGGAGCCCCAAGCCCCAGGAGGAGCAGCACAGTTGCCCCCCACACTTAAACCCTCCGTGGAACCCAATTCTCTGAATTAGTAGGGGCAGCCAGGTAAGATGGCCACACCCATGATCCTGCTACTCTGGGAGGCTAAGGCAGGAGAATCCTAAGTTCAAGGCAGCCTGGGCAACTTTGCACAACTTTGTCTCAAAATGAAAAAGGGCTGGGGATGGGGCTTAGTGCAGGGGTCAGGGGTCCCACCCCCAATAATGGGAGGAAAGGGGCTGTAGTTGCACATTTTGCCTGATCAAAGCCTCCCGGGTGTGGGATGCGCTCACCCCTGAGCTGCTTTAAGTTACTTTGCGACAGAGCCTGTGTCGCCACGTTGTCGGATAGGGCTGGGACTTGGGCTCTCCTGTCTCAGTCTCCTGGTAGCTGTACGCGCCTGTCCCCCTGTGCCCAGCCTCTGCCTTACTCCTGCTCATGTTCTGGCATCTGTGCCTGCTCCTTACCACCTGACTCTGCTGTCTAAGCAGCACCCCCCGCAACGTGAAGTACTTTGGGGAGGGGCCCAGAAGGGAGGAGATGCAGCCTGGACTTGCTGACCCTGGCACTGCAGCTGGCTCAGGGCCTCGTGTGTAGCCATCTTTGGTAGGGCCTGTGTCTGGTGCCCCACAGCGTGCCCCTGGGAACTGCTGGTCTGTGCTGGGGGCGGGGTGAAGCCCAAACACCGGGTGACACCTGTGTCCCCTCCCCAGCACCTGGCCCGCTATGTGGAGCAGTATGTGGGGACTGAGGGCGCCTCTGGCTCACCCACCGAGGGCTTCCTGCTGAAGCCGGTGTTCCTGCAGAGGTGAGGCGGGCGGCCAGGGCGGCTCTGTGG
Source organism: Dinomys branickii (assembly GCA_004027595.1). NCBI lineage: Eukaryota > Metazoa > Chordata > Mammalia > Rodentia > Dinomyidae > Dinomys > Dinomys branickii. The sequence continues at coordinate 16,386 of PVLD010009898.1, read as the reverse complement.
GTCTGTTTCCCTGCGAGGGCGGGCTGCCCTGGGTGCGTGCTGGAGTTTTTCCCTCCCATCTGTGCCCGGCCCAGGAACCTGCGCAAGTTCCGGCGCTGGCAGTGCGAGCAGGTGCGCACCCTGCGCGGTGAGGCCAAGGGCCCCTGGCGGCGGCTTGTGGGCGTGGAGACTGCATGCGACGTGGACTGCCGCTTCAAGCTTGGCACGCACAAGATGGTGTTCATCGTCAACTCCGAGGACTACATGTACCGCCGTGGCACGCTCGGCCGCGCCAGGCAGGTGTGCAGGGGCCCCGGAGCCGCCCTGGGCCGTGGGAGCCCCGTCCACCTGTGCCCCAGGTCCTCAGAGCCCTGCCTGCTCCCTTCCCACAGGTGCAGCCCCTGGTGCTGCTGCGCCACCACCGGCACTTCGGGGAGTGGCACAGCCGCTGGCTGGAGGACAACGTGACGGGCGAGGCGGCCGGGCTGGTGCGGGACTGGCTGATGGGCGAGGAGGAGGAGGACATGGTGCCCTGCAAGACGCGGTGTGAGACTGCCACCGTGCACGGCCTGCCCGTCACCCGCTACCGTGTGCAGTATAGCCGCCACCCCGCCTCGCCCTGACCCAGGAAGGTGCCAGGCCTGGCTCGCAGCCTCCCTGCCTTGCGGCCCCTGAGTCTTAGACTCACGCTGCCAGCCTGGTGGTGGTTGTAGCTTGGGCGCTGAGCCTTTGGCCAGCACCCAAGGGGTCACTGGGACCCGGCCACTGTGCCCTGGGCTTGGTCACTGGGCGGGGAGCCCTGTGGGGGCTGGGCTGGCCATGGCCCACCCCCCGCTCACACATTTACTCCTCTCGCACATTGTGGGCACAGCTCAAGCAGCAGCTGGGCCCTGGCCACCTCGCTCACCTCTGCCAGGCCCAGCTGTGGGTCTTGGCATGTGAGGGGCACCCAGTCACTGCCACGTAGAGCCCAGGGTGACAGGTGGCAGGCCCTATGCACAGCTCCTTCTCTGCAGAGCTGTGCCAAACCGGGTGCCTGCGGCTCCCCAGGTCACCTTGGGCGCCTCTCCTGTCCCAGGATGTGGGCAGGGACATGGGGGACGCCGAGCCCCGCATGCTTCTCGGGTGCCTGTTCATTCTGAGAATTTCTGTTCTGGCCTTGATCTCCCTTTGCAGCTGTTTTGAATGTAGTTTTCCTTTTCTATTTATTTGCACATTAAAGTTAAAAGTTAAATATTAATGCGAAGCAGAGGCTCCAGCAGTCGCTGCCTGTGAGAAAGCGGCCACTCTCCAGAGTGCACCCAGGCCCACTGTGGCCCAAGTCCCCGCCTCCCAGGGCCTCCCTGGCCACATCGTGTCCCATCGCGTGCCCCGCCCCCACTGCCTCCAAGGCTGAGGACCTGCACCTTCCAGAGTGTCCCTCCCTGTCTTGCCTTCTGGAACATTCCTTCCCATTCTGACTTCTGGAATATTCCTCTCTGTCATGCCTTCCGGAATGTTCCTGTCCCTTTTGTCTTCTAGAACATTCCAGTTCAGTGGTAACAGGAGGAGCTTCACCCCCTTGGCCCAAGTGCTATGTGTGGGCCACCGTTGGTGGGCATAGTGGCAGACATGACAGTCACCACTTCACCCTCTCCAGCTTCCCTCAGTGCCCATTCGCCTCCCGGGCCAGGCACATGGGGCTACTGTCTGCCGGCTTCTGTCTCAGCCTGCTCTCTCCCAGCAGGACAGACTGGGCTGGTGTCCAAGTGACCTGGCCTTGCCCCCAGCGGATGTGTCCTGCGGAGTCCCCTGTCCCAAGGAGGGGGTACAAGTCTGGAGGGCGGCTCCCTTGTCCCCAGCCCCAGGGAGGGCTATGTGGCAGGAGCCACCTCACCCAGGGGCAGCTGTGCCTGGACCAGCAGGGAGTACCTGGGAACATGGTCCCGAAGGCTGACTCTGGCCACCTCAGTGGGAATCCCGGCTCTACTCCCAGCACCCCCAAAATAAAGACCTTAAGCCAGGGGCAGTGACATACCTTTGCACTCCCAGCACTCAGGAGGCTGAGGCAGGAGAATCACTGCAAGTTCAAGGCCATCCTGAATGACATGGCAAGACCCTATCTCTAAAAAAGCTGTGAGACAAGTTTTCTGGAGCCACTGGCGGTGGCCCTGTCAGAGGGGCAGTGCTAATAACAGCAGCATGGGTTTCAGCAGGCTGGGATGGTGCGGGGGTTGAGGCCACCCACAGAAGGCGCACGGCCCCTGCAGGCTCAACGACCCCCGCAGCTCAGCCCAGCTGCCTTCCTGCATGTTCTACTTGGCACAAAGTCCCAACAAAATGGAGATGTAGTGGGGTGTGCCTGGCAGGCTGAAACAGCAGGACCAAGGTCAAGGACAGCCTTGGCAATTTAGCCAGACCCTGTCCCAAAGGATACCAAGGGCTGTGGGTGGGCGGGGCTTGGTGTGGAGACCCGGGCTCCACCCCCAGTGTGGGCGGGGCTCGGTGTGGAGACCCGGACTCCACCCCCAGTGAGTGGGCGGGGCTCGGTGTGGAGACCCGGGTTCCATCCCCAGGGTGGGTTGTGAAGCGCGCATGACGTCCGCCGCTTCAACTGTCCCCAAGTTGTGCGCAGTGGTGAGCATGTTTGCACGATGTCGCGGGGAGGGACAGCACAGGCCTCTTCTGCAGGACACTGATGGCCCGGCCCTGCTCAGCACATCACATGCCCAGGACGGGACAGAGGTGCTGTGGCCGAGGCGCGCCTGCTTCTTGTTCTGAGAGCTCTCTGGCTCCAGCCCGTGTAAACACTGCCTCCAGGTCACCGCCTCTGCATGTGTTTCCTCCCTTTTTAAGGCCAATCCTTTGACTTTCTTTTGAAAAAGGAAACAAGTACTTGCTGCAAGTGGGAGGAAACCATGAAGCTGGCGTGGGGACAGTGGCCTGGTCCCTCTCGGAACCGGCTGTGCCCACCCCACTGGGGTGACACTGGTCCCCACGGGTAGCCTGCTTTGCTGTGGTGTCTGTCCCCAGTGTCACGGTGCTGCCCTGGCAAGGGGCCAGAGAGCTTCCTGTGCATGTGTTTCTGGCCCGGTTCTGATCCAGAACCCTTGGGTCTCAGGGCACGGCCACCATGCAACCCGCAATGACCAAAGCGCCCTGCTGGTACCCCAAGCTTTGGTGTCCGCAGTATACTCCATCCCAGGGCGGTGCCCCCGGCCCGGAGCCCTGGAGGGCCAAGGACAGTGTAGTCACTTCCCGGCCTTCTCCGCAAGTGGTGGGAGCAGGACTGGAGCAGGAAATGACCACCCGGGAGCCCCGCCCTTAGCTTCTGTCACTGCCAGGGGCCATCCTGGCCACCTAACCGGGAAGTCCTTGTGCTCACCCAGGAGAGAGCAGAGGGGCTGGAGAACCCAGTCTGCCCTGCTGGGCCCGAGGGACCCAGAGGGACAAAGGGACTTGGCCACTCACCCCCCAACAGGCTCGCTGGCCGGGGACCTCCCTGTAGCCTTGGGGACCAGGCCCCTGTGGCCCACGCTATCTCCACAGGCTCCGGAACCCGGCCAGGGTGACGAGGCAGGAAGCCAAGGCCGCAGCAGGGAGTCGAGGGCAGCATGCAGGGGGCCCTGCTGTGGCTGCCGGTGCTGGCGCTCAGCCTGGCGGATAGCACCCCGACCCCGAGCGTCTATGATGAGGACGGTGAGTGGCCCAGCCCTTGTGGGGGGGGGGGCGTCAGTGATGAGCTGGAGACCCTGCCTGGAAGGAGCGGGAACGGCAAGGACCCCTGGGCCAGCCTGCTCTCACCCTGACCCCCAGCACTGGCCTCATCTTTCCGTGTCACCAGCCAGCTCTGTGGCACCCACCCGAGCTGTGAGCGGGAGGGCAGTGACATCTCAGTGTGGTACCATGGTGCAGGGCAGAGCAGGGCAGGGCAGACAGGCTATCCTCTCCCTGAGCTATGCCCCTCTTCCCACAGCAGGCACCCTGGGGCCCTGGGCCGGGCCTGAGGCAGCGAGGACCCCACAGCAGGCGGGCCCGCGCAGCTTCCCAGGCCAGGCCTGTGCCAATGACAGTGACACACTGGTGCTCACACACGGCTCACGGGAGCTACTGCTGGGCTGGGTGCCCACGCAGCTGGTGCCTGCCCTCTACATGCTAGCACTGGCCATCGGGCTGCCCGCCAACACACTGGCACTCTGGGTGCTGGCCACACACGGCCCACGGCTGCCAGCCACTACACTGCTCATGAATCTGGCAGCTGTTGACCTGCTGCTGGGCCTGGCATTGCCACTGCGTCTCGCCTACCACCTGCGTGGCCAGCGCTGGCCTCTTGGGGAAGCAGCCTGCCGTGCATCCACAGCTGCCCTCTACGGCCACATGTATGGTGCAGCGCTGCTGCTCGCTTCCATCAGTTTGGACCGCTACCTGGCCCTGGTACACCCGCTGCGCGCCCGGGCCATCCGTGGACGCCGCCTGGCCACTGGGCTCTGTGCAGGTGCCTGGCTGGTGGCGGCCGCACTGGCCACACCACTGGCCCTACAGCAGCAGACCTTCCGCCTCGTGGACTCTGACCACCTGCTGTGTCACGATGCACTGCCACTGGCCACCCAGATGTCCTTCTGGCGGCCAGTGTTTGTCTGCCTGGCTGTGCTCGGCTGCTTCCTGCCACTGTTGCTCATGGTGCTGTGCCACGGGGCCACACTGTGCGCACTGGCGGCTGGCGGCTGGCGGCACGGCCATGCACTGAGGCTTACGGCCCTTGTGCTGGCCTCGGCCGTGGCCTTCTTCATACCCAGCAACACACTGCTGCTGCTCCACTACTGGGACCCGAGCCCGGGCGCCTGGGGAGACCTGTATGGCACCTATGTGCCCAGCCTGGCGCTCAGCACCCTCAACAGCTGCGTGGACCCTTTTCTTTACTACTACGCATCCCCTGAGTTCAGGGACAAGGTGCGGGCACAGTTGTGTCGCTGGCCATCCAGGGCCACCACCACCTCCCAGGGCTCCCGGGAAGTGGGTGGCCCAGGTACAGGCACCTGTTCCTGCTCCCACCCCTGATGGCCCTCTGGGGTGGCCAGGAAGGCAGAGTGACCAGTCCTCCAAACCCACATCCTCCTAGGCCCTCAGAGTGGAGGTTGGGGGCGACCACTGTCTTCAGAGTAAGCTGGGACCTAGACCCTGCGCCTTGAGTCCTCCAGGAGAGGGGCACAGTGGTCACTTCACAATGGAGGCTGGAGTGAGGCAGCCACAGCCCCTGCCACAAGCCCTGGGGGCACGCTGGGTCCAGGGGCAGTTCTCTGGAGCTGGGGTCCTAGCCCTGCCCAGCTATGGCTTTGGCTGCTTGCTGCGGGCAGACAGCATCTCTGTGGCGCTCAGCGCCTGTTGTCCATGGGACTCGTCACTCAGCCCTGGGGACCTGAGGGTTCAGTAGACCCTCAAGCCCAAGCTGAAGTCACTAGCCCTGAAGCAAAGGCTCTGCCTGTCCCATAGAGCTGAGCGGAGGCCTCCTCCTCCTCTGGGAAGTTTGCCTGGCTCGCTGCCCGTCCTCTGACCCTGAGGCATCGCCCTGTCCTTCTGCCCAGGCTCCATATGGCAGGAGGTGCACAGCGAGGGATCCCCGGGACTGGGGACACCCAAGCTGAGCTCATTGGAGTCCTGATGCTTAAATTAAAATGCGTGAGATACCAAACCAGGCCCTGCTCCACAACAAGAGGGCGTCCCTTGGGGCCAGGCATGTCCGGCTGGGGGTGGGGACAAGAAGCGGGAGGGACTGGGAGGGAACTGGGGAGAGCCAGGGAGGAGGCTCCTTTAGGGATGGAGGCTTGGGAGCCGGACACCCAAGAGCCTGAACCCGCACACAGAATGGGAAGAGGGACGGGAGGCGGGTGATGACCAAGACGCAGCATCCACACTGCAGCCTCTCAGGTCACCGTGGGGCTGGAGTCGCCTGGGGTAGACAGCCGGGGGCAGCGGTCCTAGGGCCGGGACTGGGGATCCTCCGGCGGAGTGGGTGAAGACAGTTGGGAGTGAGGCCGGCAGCTGCATAGGCTGCGAAGGCGGAACTGTGCTCCAGAGATAGTCCAAGCCACTCCAGGGCCTGTAGTCCCCCTTCCCGCAGGCCTGGACCAGGGCTCCACCAGCCCAACCGTCACCCACCAGGCAGTGCCTCACCCCTCTGTTGAGACTGAGTCTCACTAAGGGGTCCACACTGGCTGTTCTCCTTCAGTCTTAACCTCCTGAGGAGCTGGGACGACACCTGTTCCCAGAAGACCTCGAACTCTGGTGAATGTGGCGCGGATCCCCCGGGCTGTGCCCAAGCCAGCTCCACTCAGGGCCCCCTCTGCACCAGTTCAGGCCTGCCTCGTGGGCACTGTCTCTACCCTGCTCAGCCTGGAGGGTTACTGGGACCTCGAGCCCCACCCCTCTGCACTCAATCCCATGCCAGCGCAGCCCCACAGACCCCACCCTGGCCTCACCTGCCAGGGGTCGCTCAAGCCCGCCCCCGAGAGTGCACCTAGGCGCACGCGAACGTGGGTGCAAACGCGCTGCTGGGACGCTTGTCCCCGCGGACCCGTCTAGGAGATGCCCCACCCCATCCGCTTGGGGGGTTCCTATGTGCTGGGGTTCAGAAACCAGGGCCTTGTTTCTACCAGGCCAGTCTGTAAAATTTTGAGACACAATCTAACAGCTGGCCAGCCACGACTTAAAATTTGCAACCCTCCTGCCTCAGTCTCCTGAGCCGTTGGGACTCCAGTGTGTGGCATGGTGCCTGCCTCTTCTGCCCCAGAGGAGTTGGCAGTTCTAAGTCCCACCTGTCCCAGTAGGACCCTCTGCCTAGGAACATGGACACCTATGTCATGGTGGGAGCTGCCGGCCCGTGCTGCTGGGTGTGGACCCTTGGCCTGCAGCCCAGAACCCCTCATGCTGTACCTGGACCACTGTGGCTTCACACAGATGGCGCAGGGTCCCCAGGGGCTCTGAGGTCAGAGTAGGGGAATCTACTTGTGGTCACCAGGCAGTGGTGGCCTTTGGAAGGCGGGGACAGGAGGGTCAAGTGTTCAAGTCCCACCTAGACAACCTAGAAACTTAGCTGGGCTGAGCTCTGCCCAGCCCTGTCCCAAGCTGGGGCAGTGGGCACTCTTGCTGAGCATGGGGCACGCACCTGCGAAGCTTGGGAAACTGAGCCAAAAAGACCCAGTTCAAGGCCGGCTTGAGATGCACTTGCTAGGTAGCACGATGGTCTCAGAAACAACTGAAAGCCAGTGGGCCCCAGCCCTGGCCGCAGGAGCTCTTCCGCCTTCACCAGCAGCTCATGCTGAGCTCCCAGGTTTCCAGGTCTCCATAAATGTGGGTCCAAATAAACTTCTTTTTATAAACTAGTCTCAGGTTTTGTCAGAGTAACTGAAACTGGACCGAGACAATGGCCACGGCCTCTGAGTGCAGATATTCATGGGTACCTACCAAGTCTGGGGCAGCCATAGCAGTGGGGCCCCAGGGCTGCAGGGCCCGAGGGTAAAGCACCCATCCTGTGGACATTTCTAAAGCTGAAGTCATCTGAGGCTGGCCAGGGCTCAGGGAGACCCTGTCCTAAAATGCGAAGTGCCAGGTGTAGCTCGACAAGTGACTGCCGTGTTCCTGGTCAGTCGGGAGGAGGTGGATTAGGTCACAGGAGGAGCATCATCCTGCACAGAGCCCTGCCATGGTCTTGGGAGCCAGCATAGAGCAGGGTGGACAGAGCTGGCAAGGTGAGCAAAGGCGTCCACCTGCCTGTGAACTGAGGCAACCACCTGGGGCTCTGCCATAGTGGGCCAGGTGTGGATACAGGGAGATGGGACAGAAGGTGGGCCGGAGCCGGACTAGGGAGGTGGCTCCCAGCAAATGCTGGCCCACATCATGGGCACATGTCCCCACAGCCGTGCCCATAGCTGGCGACCCACACACCCTCCAGCGACATGCTGTCCTGGAGACGTCATGCACGCCTCCCCGCTACCCCCCAGGGAGAACAGAGGCTCTCAGCACAAGTTACTTTTTTTAAACATGAGACAGAAACAGCCATGCTGCTATGTGGCGAGGTCCTCTCCGGTGTCCCCATACAGTTCCCCAGCGGGCAGCCAGGGCCTCCAGGCTGGGGACAGACAGTGGGTGTCCTACAAGGGGTCCATCCTCAGCTGTCTCCCAAGGTCCCTGGGGTGCCTGTGTCAGGGCTGAAGTACCAGTGGCGGGCGGCCTCAGCCCCCCGCGTGTCCTCCCAGGCCTCCTGGCTGGCCAGTGCTGCCTCCTTGCTGGCTTCGGCCGACAGCTCCAGCACCTGTGCAAAGGTCCTGGGGAGGCAGGAGGGGTGAGGAAGAGGCTCCGTGACGGCTCCCCAGGGCGCAGGGCCAGCAGCAGACAGGCAGTGGGAGGAAATGCTCATCCAGCCAGCAAAACCTGGCAGGTGAACTGGGCCACACCTAGGGTCCTAGCATTCTGGGAGGCTGAGGCAGGAGGGTCACAGGTCCTAGCCCAGCATGGAAAACTTAATCCATTGGCAAGAGAAGTGAGAAGGCCCTGGGTTGGACCCTAGCACTGCAGATAGCGCACGAATGAATGCGTGGGCTCACTCGCACTTGGTCTCACTCACACACACGCACGCACGCGCACACACAGTACAGCCAGCACTGCAGATGCGTGGGCTCACTCGTGCTTGGTGTCAGACACACAGACACACAGGCACACGCACATGCACACACACGCACACACAGTACAGCCAGGTGCTCAGGACCACGTACTCTCTCTTCGCTACCATGTGACATGACACCTTCTGGCTGTCTCTCTGCCCTGGGAGCTGAGCCACCCCCATCCCACACAGCGTCACGGTCACCTCCGGAGCTCATGGTCCTTCTGCGTGGTCATGTCCCTGAGCTCAGCCAACAGAGCCAGCACCTGCCCGTGCTCCTCTGTGCCGCCCAGGCCCAGCTCGGCCAGCAGGCGATGGGTAGTTGTCAGCTCAGCCTGCAGGGTATCTGGGGAGGACAGGGCATCGGGCTCAGGAGCCTAGTGCTCCCCCTGTAGCAGGCTAGGACACCCACTGGCCCCGCGCCCGGCTGCTGTCCCATCCCTGCATTCCTGCCCAGCTGGGCTCCAGCGCATGTGCAGTGGCCTTAACCCTACCGAGCAGTTGCTGGCCATCGCGTTCCAAGTGGATGGAGCTCACAGGCAGCTCGTGCCGCGTGGTGTCCAGGGCTGTAGCCAGCGTCCTGTACCGCTCCTGGAAGCGCCCGGCCATAGCCTCAAAGGGGTGCAGTGTCTCCACCTGTGGAGAGGGACCCTGTGACACCAGGCCTGCCGCCAGAACCCCACACTGTGTGTGGGCTTAGGGGGCTCCAGGGCTGGGTGGGGCTCGCTGACAGGGCTGGCCTTGCCTTGCTCTGGAACTAAGCAAATACATGGAGCGATTTGGCGCCATTCTGGCCCTTCCCCAACACCCCACCCCCACCTGCAAGCGGCGCACAGCCTCCTGCAGAGCGCGCCACATTGGCAGGCAGGGAGGCTGGGAAGGCCGGTCCCCCACATTGCTCAGCCGGTCATCGCCCCAAGGCGGCCGTCAGCACAGCCCCTGCCCGGGTTGGTGGGCGTCTGTGGGGCACAACCCAGGGCCTGACCACCAGGCACCCATGGGAATGTGCTGGGAGCTCTGGATGCAGCTGCACCCCCACCAGTTCACAGTGACACCCCACCTGTATCTCGGGATGTGTCACCCACTTGGCGAGACCAAGGCAACAGTCCCAACACAAAGAGGAAGCTGAAGTGGGTTTGGTGGCCACGCCTCTCATCCCAGTATTCTGGAGGCTGAGGCAGGAGGATCGCAAGCTGAAGCCCAGCTGGGGCACCAAGAGAGACCCTGTCTCAGATGAAGTTTGCACCCAGGCAGGGACACAGCTTCACCACCGTACATGCAGGGCTGCAGCGGCCACTGCACACGCCATACCCACCTGGGCGTCGAGCGCGCCTTCCAGCTCTTGGTGCCTCTGCCAGAGCAGCAGCTTGCACCTCAGCTCGTGGGCCTTCTGCTGCAGCCGGGCCTGCTCCTGGCACATGGCGAGCAGGCTCCGCTCCGCTTTCTCCTCCAGCCGGGCCAGCCCGTTCTCCATCTGCAGGTCGAAGTGGAAGCTCAGCCATGGACACTGAGGCCCCTTCCTCCCGTGCCCGGGCCGGAGCTGTGTCCACACCTTCACCGTCAGCAGGGTCAACAGTAACGTCTGGGATACCACCATCTCCATCATTTCCAGGAGATCCTGTGAGTAAGGAGAAGTAGCACACAGGAGGCCAAGGCAGGAGAATTGCTCAGCTATAGCCCCAGCCCTTTGAAAGGGTCTTGCTAAGTCACTAATTGCCCATAGCTGGGCTCAAGTTTTTGATCCTCCTGCCTCAGCCTCCTAGAGTGTAGGGAGGACAGGTGTGCACCTTCACACCTGACTCCAACTCTTGAGTGGAGGATCCCAATCTACTGTACTACACCTAGGCCTCGTGAAGCTAGAGGCGCCTGACCTGGCACCTACCTCTGTACACCGGGACACGGGACTGGGGCACGGCAGTGATCGGGCCAGCAAGGCCCAGCATGCCGCTGCTGCTGTTGCTGCGTACTTACCGGACTCTTTCTCTGTGGGGCCATGAAGGACGTTGCCTTGGGTTTCCGTGATAGCGTCTTCTCTAACTGAGGTGTCTTCCTGACTATACTTTTGTCTACAGCGACAGGAAAACATGTATGTTGTGCACTCACAGCCCTGCAACCACCACCCACTGGGGGCTGGGAAACACGAGGTGCCGCCTCTGTCCACGCAGCACCAGCTTGGCACCCTGTGGACCACAGGGCTCCTCTCGTATCCATGGGGTTGCCTGGGAGTGGCCTTTGCTGCTGCCGCCCAGCAGTGCAGGAGCAAACTGGACAGCTGGGGACAGTGCTGACCCCACTGACATGCAGTTTCTACTGAGCACTTGTCCTTGTGGACTGTCACAAAGCCAGTGAGCTGCACCCTAATCAGTCAAGGCAGGGCTGGTGGGAGGCGCGGGTGCTTACCGCTGATGGCTGAGAGGTCCAGGTCAGGCGGCGCAGCGCCATGCCCCTCCAACAAGGTAGACTGCAAGTCGCCCTGGCCCACACCACTGCCATCTGCATCCACAGAAGATCCCAAGTTGGCTTGGGCCAGGGCGCTACTGACCCCGGGTCCCCAGCCCAGGGGCACACACACTGGAGTGGGCACTCCTTCCTGGGCTAGGGCATCTGCACACCCACCATGGGGTAAGGCCTGCTCACACGCTGGCCTGGGGACAATGGGTCACCAAGGGTCCTGGCCCTGTGCTTGCGCCCTGGACAGGACACAGGGCGAGGCTGCAGTTCCGGGACCTCACACACCTGAGGCCTTGGGCAGCTGGCCGGCTCTTCTCACACCCTCCACCACCTTCCCACCAGCTCTGATGACAGCATCCGCAGCAGGAGCCTGTCACAGACACGCAACACTCAGGGAAAGACATTCCTTGTGGGGCCTGGCCATTCCGGCTGCTCTTCTTTCACTACAGAGACAGCTCGAGGGCGTCATGTCATCCATATGCGTGGGACAAGCAGCTCTGTCTGCGGGGACTGCTGCGGACACGGGGTGCCTGTGCTGGCGGTGACTAGGACGTGGGAGGGGCCGGCCGGCTCTCCGTGCAGTGTTTCAGAGCGTGCCACAGCCTCCCGACAGGGCCCCGACAGCTGCCAAGAGGACGTCCTTCAGTGACCCCTGCCGTGCCCCTCTGGCTCTGTGCAGGGGAGGTGGCCTTGAGGCCGGCAGGACCCGCCCCACCCGCCGTGTGCAGGGCAGCCCTCTCACCCTCCGGGCCGCCTTCCGCTCGTACTGCAGGTAGCGGGACTCCACCACTCTCCCACCTGTGTCGGAAACCACACCAACAGAGAAAGCATGATGAGCGAGGGAAACGCATTTTCTTGGCAGTACTGCATACTGAACCCAGGGCCTTTGAACTAAGCTACATTCCCAGCCATTTTTAAGTTTAATTTTGAGACAGGGGCTGTGTTTCTAAGTGGCCCAAGCTGGGCTCTCACTTGTGATCCTCCTGCCTCAGCCTCCCAAACAGTGATGACAGGCCCATGCCAGCCCGCCTGGTGGCATGGTTTCTTGGCAAGGTGTGTGTGTGGGGGGTGTCCCATGTGCTCACCTTGTGCTCTTTTTCCTCTGGTCCTGGAGCCACCGGGGGTGCTGGGCCCAGCTGCAGAGGGCTTCCTGGAAGAAAGCAGAGAGATCTCCTTCATCCCGCACACGACTGACAGAGACATCAGCATGAGCATAACAGCTCAGTCCTGGGGAAACAGATGGGAACAGCCTCCAGCCTCCATGGCCAGGCCAGCTCCCCAGAAGAACGACGGCCCTATGCCATGGCCCCAGCATGGCCAGATCCCAGGGCTGAGTAAGAACACAGACGGCTCTGTGGAGGAGCCAATTTCGACAGTGTGAGGTTCAGGGTGCGATGTGCCTCCTCTGCTCCTTAGCCGCTCACTGGCAGAAAGATGCTGAGGGCACTGCTGGGACAGGGCCCACCCTCGGCTGCCTTCCTGCACTTGGCCTTCGGGTCAAGGGCCCACAGGGTGGCGGCTTTGCGGCCACTGTCCAGGAGGCTGGGCCCAGGGCCAGTGTGGTGATGCTGGTGTCCTCTGCATGGGCACAGACACAGTGACGGAGAGTACCTCCCCTCAGATCTGAGACTCCAGGGGTCACAACAGAGGGGCTCCTGGCATGAGAAGCGGGACCAAGGGTGCAGCTCAGACCCCACATTGTCTGGTGGCCTGCAGAGGGACCTGGTCACATCCTCAGCACAGCCAAAGGAGGGAGGAAAAGAGAGGGGCAAGCTGGCTATGGTGCTGCATGCCTGCAATCCCAGCACTCTGGACGCTGAGGAGGGAGGACTGCAGCTAATCCAAGGCCGACCTGTCAAAGGGAGCGGGGGAGGCAGGGAGCAAGGAAGGGAGGAGACACAAAACCACCCAGGAGGGGATCCAAGTATAGAACCCAAGTGCCTGCAAACAGAAACCTGAAGAAACAGGTGAACTAGAGAGCGGCCCATGTCCCACTGCTCATTTTCTAAGAATTTAAAAACAGACTGCTTGGAGCCTAATGTAACGGGAAGGGCCCTGGAAACAGGCCTGGCTGACTACTCCGGGGCCAGTCTGGGAGGAGGCCCAGGCCAGGGTTTTGGCTGGGGCTGGGGTCAGGAGGAAGCTGAGGCAGGGACAGGCCTCAGGTGCCTCACTGTGCTGTCTGTAAATGAAATACTAAAAACCTCCAGGCCAGTATCTGAAGGCTGAGGCAGGAGGATGCCTGGAATTCAGGGACAGGCTGGGCTACATAGCAAGACTCTGTCTTCAGAAAAACAAAACAAATAAAAACCTAAAAATATCTGCAATATGCAAATCCAGGTCTCCTTGGTTTACTAAAATCTAGGCAAGATGATGTATTTGGTTCTTCTAAGTGTGATTCACAGAACAACTGTGTGATGTGCTATCAAGAATTATCTGCTCCCCAAGTCTGAAACTGTTCCAGAGCAACAACAAGAAAAAACAAAGCCCTCTGCCCATGCACAGGCCAGTCAGACTAAGCTCTGAACAGTAAGTTTTAAGATGAACAAAAGTCCTATTTGCTCACTATTTGAAGATTTCCTGGCTTACCATAAAAGTAACGCTTTGTGTAAGAGCGACTCATAGAGCATTTTAATAAATCAGTTTTAGAAAAATGTCTTTTATTTTGTCATGACAGGAGCTGTGACTGTATCCCATCTGTCCATGTTTATTTATATGGTCTGATGGCAATAGGTTTTTGTTTTGTCTTTTGGGGGGTTACCAGGAATCAAACTCATGACCTCAGGCTTGCCAGGCGAGCGCTTATGCCGCTGTGCTGTATTTCCAGCCCGTTTTGTCTTTTTTGAGACAGAGCCTCACTATGCAGCTCAGGCTGGCCTCGAGTTCACTTTGTAGCCCACACTGGTCTTGAACTCACAATGATCCTGCTGCCTCAGCCTCTGGAGTACTAGGATTACAGGCGTGCACCACCATGCCCGGCTTGATGCCAACAGTCTTTTAAGACAAGGTCTTGTAGTCCAGGCTGGCCTTGAACTTGGGATCTTTACAAAGGAGCGACTTTCGGTATGAGATCAATCGCTCCCCCAACTTCCTGAGGCTTCCTGTCTCTCTCGGATGAAGGCTCAGAAAAGCAGCACCTGCTGGCGAAGCAGCTCAAGGGCGGTCAAGGGAACTGCAAACCCGCCGCAGCCCCCCTGTTGTGTCTGGCTGTCGCCCTCCCCTGCCCTTTGCACTCCCGGACACGGAAGATGGAATCTGAGGCATCAGAGCTCCCGTATCTCCTTCCGAGAAGGCTTGAGGCAACCTTCGCTTTCCACGCAGGTTGTTCCCCTCGTTGTCGGGGAATTACAATCGGTGTGGCAGGGACCCAAGGCTGGCGACACCTGCACAGCCCTGAGAGCACATTAAGCGCCCCACTCCTTCCCCATCTCCGAGAGGCGTCTCCCTCCGCGCCCCCCAGAGCTCTCTGTAACCTGGAGCGCGAAACGTGAGCAGGAAGAGGAGGGGGCGCGCGACAGTGGGCGCTGGGATTCCAAGGACGTCCACGCCACCGTGTACGCTAACCCTCCCCCGGCGCCTCCGAGGTCGCTGGCTCCTTTTCGCGGGGCAGAGAAGCGCTGCAGAGACCGAATCACTCGCCCCGAGCTAATAGGACAGGCGCAGCGCAGGGCGCTGTACTTGATCTCACGACAGCGTCGGAAGCGCCAGTTGCGGGCATGCGCAGACGCCGCAGGGAGCGGGACCCAAACGCCCAAGGTTCCCAGTGGGGTCGGGTCCCCGACTCGGCCCAAGGGTCCCGACTCCTCGACTTTCCGTTGGCGAGCCGCAGCACTCGCCATGGCCACCCTGTGGTCTCCACAAACCCAGGACGCGGGACCTCCACTCACCCCGCGCCGCGCCCTGAGGACTCCGCCATTTCCCGCCTTCCACTCAAAGCACCAGCGCCGCAAGGCCGGCCCCACCCCCGTGCCAAGTTTGCGCCTCACGGGGGAGTCACAGGAGAGGTGGCCGCGGGGCTAGGCGCGCCGACACAGCGTGGAGCAGATGTCCGGCGCGAGGAGAACCCCTCCTTTCTCCACACTTGGTACCGCCCACCCGCCCCGGGCCGAGGCCGTGGTCTGGAAGAAAGGGGCGGGGCTTAGCGCCGTCCCGTCCCCGCCAGCGGGCGCGTCACGCCTCAGGCCCCGCCCCTCCGGAACCCGGAAGTGGGCGCCCGTGGGGTAGCGGCGGGCGCGGTGGGGCGGAGCGCGGCGGCGGTGGGGCAGCGGGGGGCAGCGGCGGCGGGCGGGCTGGCGGGTGTCCGAGCGAGGATCCCGCCCGGGACCGGCGGCGCGCGGCGGCCGAGGCCCAGGTGAGCTCGGGGGCTGCGGGGGGCTCGAGCTGGAAGGGGCCGGGGCGGGGACGGGCCGAGGGGCGCGCGGGGGCGCGCGGCGGCGGAGGGAGCCGGAGAGGTGGTGGGGACGCGGGCCGAGGGAGAGGGCCCGGCCGGGCGGGCGGGCGGGGAGCGCGGGCCGCGGCGGCGGAGGAGGACGTGCCTCGGCGGCACTGAGGGGTCGCAGGAAGCGGGGCGGGGGCCCGAGGAGGGGAGGCGAGGCCGGGCTGGGGCCGGCGCCGGGGCCGGGGCCGGGGCCGGGGTCGGGACAGGCTTGCGGCTTCCCAGGAGCGAGAGGCCCCGGACCCACTGATGTGGCCGCCCGCTGTTGGGAAGGGGGAAGCAGGGGCGGGTGGGAAGAAACGGGGGGCCGAGGAGGCGAGGGCGTCGTAGCCCTGGGTGGGTGTTGGGGTGCAGCTCCCGGGATCTCGCCGCCCTCTTCACTCTTCTCCGTGACTTCACACCCAGCGGTTGTGGGATGGCTCGAGTCCCTCCCCGCGCCGTCTGTCCCGACTCGTAAACTCGTCGGCGCTCTTGGCGCCCTAGACAGGACTAGGCCGATCCTGGGGATTCCGGTGCGAGAGAGGAGCGTGGGGGCCCGAGCCGTGTTCCAGCGGGGAGGCGGGTACTGCCGCCTCTACAGCCTCTGTCCTTGGACTTAAATGGGTAAAACGACACACAGGAAGTGTCTCCCCCAGCGTGGCGGCTGGGAGCGCAGCCTCCGCAGAGGACGGGTCACCGCGTGCCCCCCCTTCTTTCCGGGGCTCCCTGGAGGCCAAGGGTCTTGAAGGGGGTGCCCCCACCCCTTTCGCTGGTGTGGAGGTCGGTGAGGACGTCATCCCAGCCCCTCCCTTCCCCAGGCATTTGCTGGCGTTGGAGTCTGCAGATCCTTCAGGTGTCGGGGCAGCAGAGCAGTGTGTCCCAGGCCGGCCCTTTGTCTGCCCCTGCA
>PVLD010009897.1:0-73995 GCA_004027595.1 Dinomys branickii | reverse complement strand
AGGAGGAGGAGGAGGAGGAGGAGGAGGAGGAGGGGAAGGGGAAGGGGAAGGAGAAGGAGAAGGAGAATAAGAGGAAGAGGAAGACGAAGACGAAGACGAAGACGAAGAGGAAGAGGAAGAGGAAGAGGAGGAGGAGGAGAGACCATAAGCTGCCCTAAAATCAACCCCAACCGGGCCAGGGATGTATAGTCAGCAGTAGGAGTTTCCTTATCAGAAATCTCAATGAAATGAATAATGGCACACCCACGTATTTACCAAGACTTGCAAATAAGTATTCCCACTTTCCCAGCTCTTCCCAAATTTTTCAATGCATTTCCTCTGCCAAAGGTGCCCTCAGAATGAGCGGGATCTTCCTTACCATGTCCTACAGAGATGGCTCACACCATATGAGCAGCTGTTTGCAAAAAAGCTGTGTTACTAAGCTCAGGTGAGCAGTGCATTTTCACTGACTCTGACATAGTCAACTTCATTTTGGGTCTAAGGCACAGGATCTACACCCCTAAATAGGGATATGTCTTCTTATATCGCTGGAAGATGTTTGCTACACCTCTCTGAAGATCTACTTCCCAGAAATCAACAAATTGATATTAAATCCATGTTTAGGTCAAACACTTGCTCAAGTCATTTTACAATTCTTTTAATGCAAGTCTTCAAAGTGCAAGGTTTTGAATTCTTTTAGAAAGAAGTCTTATGTGCTATAAAGTAAACTAAATGAAATTTACACAGTCTTTTATTCATAGAGCAATTGAAATACTTCTTTTTTCAGCTTAACGCACAGTAACCCAGACCCTCACTCTTCCACATGTGGTGCACAGACCAGAAACACTGATTAGAGAAATGTTAGAACTCAGAATCTGAAGCCATCTCCTGCATCCAAGAGACTGGAATTTGTATCTTCACAAGCTCTTCCATAGAGTTGTAGAGACATTATCAAGAAAGACTTGAGAGATCAAATTTGCCTTGTTGATATCTAAGCATTTTCAACTTTGTGCTACATAATGAGAACTATAGCACTGATTTTTCAAAAGAAATAAAGGTTGAGGTTAAATCTGAAATATCAGAATTTAGTCTCTATACTTGATCTATGATCACATCATATATATAGATAGATAGAAATAGATATAGATATAGATATAGATATAGATATAGATATAGATTTTTTTTTTTGGTCACTCTCCCAAGTCATCATTTCCCTCTATATGTAAATTACAATTCCACCTGATATACCCAAGTAGCCAGCCCACTGATGATGGCAAAGTCAGTTGATCCAAATGCACTCTGGAGCACTCTTTTAATAAGGCTGGGCAGTGAAAAGTCATAATCCTTAATCACATGGCTGGTAGAAAATTACCACCTCCAGTGTAAGAAGGAAAATAAGAGAGAGAAAGTATAGAGACAGTGTAAGCTCATAAGCAATCGTGCAAACTAAAGCCTGAGGCTCCTGCCTGTGCCCCATGTCTTCTCCTGCCCCAGAGTTCACAGTACTTTTCATCCCACAGTGCTCACACTTCTGACTGAGGACAGCAAAGTGAGAAGCAACAGGACTGAGAAAGAAAAAATAAAAAGGTTGAAAGAATGGGAAATTAATTTCAGTATTTAGCATTGACATTTACATTGACCTCAAATAGCAGGGTTACAAATGGAACCTGCTTGTGTGTGCATGCCTGGGGCCTCCCAGTGGCTCCTGGGAGAGGGACTTTTGAACTGATTAATATTCTTGGCACAGAGGAGCAATGTCTTTGCAGTTTCTAGGCTAATCTCTGTCTGCAAAAATGGTTTTCCACCCAGGCAAGTTTGTTCAAATGCTAAGAAGTGATTGCACCTGAGCTCTGCGTATTCTTGCTGTCTCTTGTTGACCCTGAGATGTGGGATGCACAGGTGGAGTGTGGAGCTGAGCATTAATGCCGCCCTCTGCCTACCAGGTGGCTTGGCTAGACAGCAGAAACATTTCACGTGGCCTTCCGTTTCAATCCTGGGCCAGCGTTGCAAGAGTGAAGGGTGTGCAGAGATAATAAGGAAAAGATAAGACCATTTTTTAAAGCAGAACCTTGTGGCTAGGAAGAAGGGAGGAAAAGATTTTGTTCTTCTCTGCTTAGAGTGGAAGGAATATGTGTTTTGTTAATGATCTTCCTGCTCCTTTGGGAGGTAAGATATGGGTCACATAAATACAGCATTGTAATGGCGATTACTCACCGGTGACATGTGGAAAAGATTCTGTTACCTGTAAAAAGCTAGTAAACATGACCATAAGGTTTTAAAGCTGCTACTTCAACAGGACAAGGGGATTGTATTTCCCTTGTGTTGGGCATCCATCCATTCCCCAGCCACATCCTCTTCCCCTTCAGTACATTCTACCTAAATCTACAAACAGCCAGTCTCACTTCCACTGGGCCAATGGCCAGAGCCTGTGGCTATGTTTCCTCTCTGGCTCCAGAGGAGAGGGAAAATTTGTGTGCGTACTTTCAGAGTGAGAGTTTCCAGGATATCCGGGGTGGAAAGCTTTGTGATGCAAGAGTGTTTCTGTCATCTGGAATTCTCAATTTAGCAAGTGGGGTGGCCCAGGCTGAATTTCTTCCTTTCCATGAATTTCCACCTATCAACAGAAACAGGAACTGGAAAAGCTCATAGAAGTCAAACTTGCCTTGTAGGTTTTCAGATATTTGGAAAAATCCACACTAGGGATTTGCAGAGTTATAGGGTTTACTGGAATCTTCTCCTTTTTATTAAAATGGAGCATGTTTGCTGAGGCTAGCTGGCCAGGTGGCCAAATGATGCTCTGGGTGATAAAGGCATAGAAATAGGGTTACTCTAGTTCCTCCACCAATGTCCCAGGTTACTGTGGTCAGTCTAGTCATTTTCTTCTCAGTTTGTTTGCCTATACAGTGAAGATATCACATCTATGCAGCCATATCACAGAGGTATTAAAATAACAAAATCCATAATAAATACTCAGGAGAAAAGAGCTGCTGGAAACACATTCAAAGTGGATTTTGTACTTATTTATTGTAATTATTGCCACTCCTACATTCTGAAATATTTCCAGGGGTAGGATGTTTTGAAAGACATTTTGATACTTCTTTTTTACACCCTTAGTTATTGGTAAGATATTTCCTTGGCACTGACCTGCAACTCAGTTATCACCTATGTTTGCAACCTTTGCTCTTGATTTATTTGTTCCTGGTGGGATAGGATATGTAGGGAAAGATGCTCAAGTAAAGGCAAACAGTGTTGTATCTGTCATTTAGGTGATGCCAGTGAGACTTTTAATTTAATATTAGAATACAACAGCAAATCTCAAAGGGTAGTCAATGATCTCCTGGTTTACTGAGAGGTCTCTATGCAAGCCTAGGAATTGAAGCTATTTAAAAATAACATACTAAGATGTTATCTGCCTTTTGCTGTATGCTGACTTATTCAATAATTATGCAAAAGTGGAAGATGGTAAAATAGGTGTGGTCCTACTATAAAGCAAGAGATCAATATGGCAGCAGTAGTCACTGTGTGCTCTCAGTGAAATGGGGAAAATGGTTAATTATAGTAAAATCATCACTTGACTACATATATTTTCAATGTTCTAGATAATAAAATGGGAAGTGTGCACAAAGTACCTACTGTGTACTCTAATAAGTATGCAGTTGCTTTGTGTTTAGCCAAAAAAGCTTAATTTTCTCATGAAATATCATGTTTCCTTAACAAGACAACTGACAGCAAGCTACTGTTATTTAGACTTGGCCACTTGACAGACCTTTTCCTTGCTATTGAGTAACGAGAGCTCATTACTTAAGAAGGGTGATAGTCATTATTTATTGCTAAAGATAAAATTTGAACCTTCCAGCAAAACTTAGAATATTGGAAAACTTGCATTAGTGAATGTAAACTTGGCAGTTTGCCAGTGCTTTAAAGAATTTTCTTCTAAGATCAATGATATTTACAAATTTTTTAAATATATTGTATAATCAGCATTTGAATATCCAATATTCATTCTGTTGAATTCATATTTTTCAAATGATCAGTGCATTCCATGACAAAATTGTATTTGGGCAAAAGATCTATTAAAAAGCATAACTGATTTCATTGAAAATGAGTTCTTTTGTTCAATGTGGTATATATTGAGTTTATCATTTAAGCAAACATTTTAATGTTTTTACTTTTATTTTCTAATGTAGTAAATATAACCCATACAAACAAAACCCCATGAAAGTTCCCATTATTTTTAAGAGTATAAAGGATTTCTAAAATTAAAACCTTTGCCAGTAATTGTCCTGCAGCTCAGTTTCTATTTTGTAAAGCAATAACATTCCTAACATAATAGAGGACATTAAGTAGCTGAATGCTTTCTTATTAAAAGAAAAAAAACACCAATATTCTTATAGATTAGTTTATACCTGGCAAAAGTCTTTGTAAAGTGATTGTAAGACCTAGATTCAAATGAGAACGTTGCACCCTAGTGAGCTGGATTTGAATTAGTATCATCCAGTGTACTCATTCACTTCACAAATAAACTGAATTTCTATTTGCTGTCCACAACTTGGTTAGACTCTTTGGGATACTAATAAGGTTTGCTTTCAAGCAGCCCATAGTTTAGAAAAGCAATAGAAAATGAAATTCCTCTCACATACTACCTATGTCTGTATTCATTCAGAAAATAGGCACAGCGCCCACCTCAGTGAGGCACTAGTGCGGACACACGGCTGACAGACACAGAGCCTGTTAATCCGTACTGGAGCTTGCAGTCTCTCAACAGAGAGAGAAACCATAAAACTGAGTGTACATTGCCATGATTGCAAGTGCCCCGCAGAAGAAGCACAGAGAGCTCTCAGGGAGGGACCTCAACTTGCCCTGTAGGACAGAAACAGCCTTCACAAGACAAAAATGGTTCATCAAAGGCATTGCAACAAGAAGACATGTTGTATGCAGACCAGAAAGAGGCTAACGAAACAGAAAGTTGGTGTGGCTTTGCTATGGACAGTTAGAGAAAGACAGAGCCAGGTAAGCCGTCAAGGTGAGCAAAGATTCTAGGTCACCTAGCTGGTGAGTAAGAAGACTGAGAGTCAAACACAGATCAGCCTCAATCTAGCATGTTTGGGTAGCATCTCATCAATTCTTCTTAAAAAATAAATACAGTCTAGTACCTACCAAATGCTACAAGCTAGGATACACTTTACAGCACATTTGCTAGTATCTCAAAAGCTCTGTGAGTCAGGTGCATATAAATCATATTCTAGATGCAATGACTGAGGCTCAGAGAGATAAAATAATGTGCCCAAAGCTATAAAGCATAAAAGTAATAGAGGCAGAGTTGGAACCAAAGTAGTGTGACCCCAAAGCTCGCACTTCTCTCTTTCATCGCGCCAACTCCTAGTCTGTACAATGAGTCACAGGCGGACCTAAGACTCACAGTCAGGTCTGGGTTAGTCAAACCTCTTCACTTGTCTGCATGACTGAGTACATTCCCTGGATTATAAGTCACCTTAGCCAAGACTGGACCTAAACTGGCACCCCATGGAACAATGCCCCTAGAAGCTTTATTAGAGAACGCTTGCCTCCAGAAAGCCCTTGAGACAGATGCACAAAGGATGCCCAGGTTGCTTCCTGGGTCTCACCTGATATTTCAAGGTCAACTTTGTGGCAAAGATGAATATGATGTTGAGGAAATTCTTTCAAAACTAAATATTTCCCTTCCTCATTCCAGATAAATTGCATTAATGCATAGTCTATTACCTAATGCAGTTGTGGTTTAGCTTCCTTCTCTCATGCCTTTTATGGAACAGTAGTAAAGACTGAAGCAGCCCATCTTTTACACAGCCCACAAGTGACTGCTTCAAGGAGAAAATCCCCACCACCACACCTTTGCTCTCTTTGGTCTGTTGAGTTTAAGTTTGCATTGGCCATGTGTGTGGATACAATATGCAAAAGTTGCTTAAGATAAAGTACCTGCTAGAGAATGCAGGAGAGGAGAAACAGTGATCAAGTGTTTGAAAAAGTGACTCATGCGGTTATCTGCTAGGAAAATGAGTAAGGGAAGAGATAAAGTGCATTCAATTTTAAACAAGACTTCGTCTCTGAAGGAAATACGTGAACAATTATTGGCATGTTCTGCCTAACTGTGGAGCAGTGAGCAGACTCATCATGTGAAAACTGAGCCATGCTCCAGGGCAAATTACCTACCATCCATCTATCGATGTAGCCGTCTCATCTATCAGCTATTTTGGTAGTAATGGGGATTGAACCCAGAACCTTCACAGTGAGATACATCCCTAGCTAGCCTTTTATTTTCTATTTTGAGAAAGGGTCCCACGAAGTCATTGAGTTGCTCAGCCTGGGCTGGGACTTTTGATCCTCCTGCCTCAGCCTTGAAGAGTACTGGAGATAGTTTTTATAAAGCAAGTGTTGGAGTGCTGGCCCTGCGGAAACTGCTGTGCCAAAGCCTCTCTTTTCCTCTCCTTGAGCTGTCACTCCCACCATAATCTACACATTTCCTGCTTAGGAAAGTACACCCTAAGTTTGCCATGATGAAAATATCTTCCTAGAGCACCTGAGATTTGGTTCAGCTGAGAGTGCCTGAAAATCCAGAATGAAAATGGCTTTTAACTTAATGGAAATATGTACGATCTCTCCTGTGAATGTTGGTGACCCTGGACTGGTCTAATGGCTCCACTGTGACCAATGCACCCAGTGCTTTCTACCTTGATGTTTCGGCGTCCTCACCACACAACAGGATCCAGTGCTGCACATCACATCTGCAAGCCAGGTAGCAGGGTACAAAACATGAGAGCGCTGAGCTGCCTCACTCCTTGTTAGTAAACCTCCTAGACATTGTACACACCAGTGCTACTTGATGTTCTTCTGCTGAGAAATGTAAAAAGAATATTGGGGAAAAAATCACATCTCTCCTTTGCCTATTCATTATCTATGTGTACCCTTATTCCACGTTTATTAGTTTATTTGTTTTTGTGTTTTCCTGTACTGGGCACTGAGGGCTGAGCTACAGACCTTTATGTGTTTGGGTTCTTTGTTTTGTTTTTTGTTGAGAAAGTATCTTACTAAGTCATGATGTTGCCCAGGCTGGACTCAAACTGGCAATCCTCCTGCCTCAACCTCCCAGAGTCTGTGTTTAGAATAATTCAATTCCTTCTTCCAAGAGAAGGAATCCAAAAGTTCCATAACATTCACGTATCTGACTATAAATTCCAAATTTGGGGGTAATAGTAAGTGGTTTTCACCATGTTTGAGCATGGTTACCCATCGTCTGGGGGTGGAGGAGGTATAAATCATACAGGTGTTTGGTACAACACAGCTAGGGATACAATAAGAACACAGTAAACCACAGATAAACATTCCTCCTATTCATTAAAAAAGAGCAAGAATCACATCATGGTTACTTTCCCTCAATATGATCAGATCCCAGTGAGTAGGAAAAAAAAGAAAGAAGTGTCCAGATTTCTGGTAGACTCTCACTCAGCTTGTTAAAAAATTCTTTGTCCACTGTGGCCTCGGTTCTCTCCTTTTGACTTATTTCATTGTCACTTACGTTCCAGAGCATAAAGTTTTCTTGAAGGTGTCAGAGCTCCTCCAGCCTTCCTGCTAGCACTGGCCAGGAAAAGTGAATGGCCAACAATTTTCATAGGCCAAGCTTGTGGTCTTCATTGACCCAAAACTGAGAGGTGTCTCCTCTATTTGATCTTGATCAATCCTGCTTGTCAGCAGGCACAAAGATCTTATCTAAATATGATGCTTATGTCTGATAGTTGTTTTATGTTACTTTGTAATCTCAGACCTTTCATCATGTTGCTCCAACCATTTTCAAAGGAGAGTTTCCTCTTGTGATCCAAAATACATGTTCTAAGCCCTTATATTTGGGTTCTTGGCAGCAGGAAGTAGTATGGAACAAGCAGGAAGTAGTATGGAACCGTAAGACAGGCTGCCACAACCCTTTCAATGCATGGCCCAGGAGCTTCTGCACACCTCTTTCTGCTTATAGCTGCTGACCTCACCCAGGTCATTTTGCCGTATCTGCTTGCAAAGGGGACCGAGGAACCACAGTTTCTAGGTGACCATGACAAGGCTGTGTCAGAAACTTTATTACAGAGGAGTAGGAACATTTGGAGGTAAGTAACATCCTACTAAACTCTACATTACATTTGTATTTATAAATAGATTTTAAGGTATGAACAATTACTGTAGAAGGTTTAACGAACATCCCAGTCAGAAAGGAACAGCTTTGATACAGCATTCTGAATGTGACGCTGCTCATCTCCTTCACTCACTCAGAGGCCAGACTTGTAATGGAATCTAAACCTATTCTCTTCATTCAACATGTAATGAGGCTGGCTGAGTGCTGGGAACTGAGTATTCAGAAAGGACTGGGCATTCACAGGCCTTGCCATTATCCATCTAGTTGACATATACTGAAGAAGTTTATAAGTTAGAATTTTATACCAGATGCCAAAAGATCAACTGAGCATGGCTAGGTCCACCTCATTTTTGTGATGTCTATGGCTTTCCAAATAACTGGCCCTAGAACTGAATGTATTTATATATCCATCTGGAAATAATATACAATATAAGCCTTGTATAATTTCTAATTCATTTTCATGGGCCAATTGGGACACCTTGGGAGCCAAAGGAAAGGACCCATTACACATCCTATCTGGATGGTACCTGTTCCTTCATTTTCTTTGTGTGAAGGGGTCGGTATGTCCTCCAAGGATGAGTGCAGCGGAAGTGCAGCTATCAGTGTGGTGATGTTGAAAGATGGTGGAACCTAGTGGAAAGTGGTTAGGTCACTGGGGCACTCTCACTGGAATGGGTTAAGGTAGCTTTTGAGGGACCCCGGTTAGTTTCCCAAAGAGTTGGTTGTTATAAAAAAGCAAGACTTGTCCTTATATCCTCTCTGGCTTCCTCTGTTACAATGTGATCTCTCTCACGTTGGATTCCAGCATGATGCCGTCTTCCATGAAACCTTCACTAGTAGCCAAACAAGTGGAGATACCCAATTTTGGAATTTCAGCCTATGAAATGGTATGCTTCATAAGCCTCCTTTCTGGATACATAACCCAGGTTGAGATACCATGTTACAGCAATGGAAAATTGACTAATATACTCTTTCATTGTGCTTCTGTGGTTATAAGGGTGATGTCCTCACGTCAAGGCTGCCAAACTGATTGAAATAGAAGTCTCAATTTCTCTTCCTGCAAGTCCCCGTTTTAACCACAGCCGCAGTAACCACAGTTCCAAGGAAGTTTGGTGGGTGTTCCCTCTTTAAGGACACCCGGTGTTCTGAGGGGTGCCCTGGGTAACCCTGGAGGAGGTTTCTCACTGTGCATATTCTCTGACAAATCCTCTCCTGACCAACTTCCTCCAGGCCTCAAGGTCAATTGAGTTTGTGGCGCTTCCTGTCTCACATGGGTGAACATCCTTTTTGGGTGGGAAATGAGTTGGTAGCCACTTCATGGAAACTGAGGGGGTGGAGGTGACCCCTTTTTCTTGTAGAGGACACAGGCCTTGTGATATGAACCTACTCTGACATTGTCCAGTGTTGTCCCAGCACAAATGTATTATCATGTACCAGTAGAAGGTCAATTCCCCTCTCCAAAGCCAAACTACCATCAGAATCAAATTACAAGGGAATAGAATCATGGACTTAATTTGGTTTCCTACAACATTTTATTGTATTTTTAAAGGCCAAAGGTTGATTTCTATTCATAAGCATTTGAAACACACTTGTCCCAGGAAATGCAGTCCTCTGTTGTAAGATACAGTCTGGAATAGAGATGATTGTATGCACCAAGTGTGAAAGTTCATAAAGGACTCTTCAAATAGAGCTCTGGTGGTACAGAATAGCAAAGTCTGTGCATTTTCATCACGAAAGTAGAGCATCGCACAGCCAGCGAGCTATCACGTGGCTTTGTCCCGTAGCAGATGCTGTAAGCAGAGACTAGATGTTCCCCTCCTTCATCCCGCAAAAAATTCAGAATCTCTCATTCTCTGGATGTCAATCACAAGTTCTCAGATGCAGCTATGTGCTCATCTGTATGAACATCTGTTTATCAACATTGTTAACAATGTTGTAAGACTTTTTATTCTTTCTTCTGTGTCAGATATTAGTTCCTGAGGGCTGTAGCCTACCTGAAAACATCTTGTAGAAGGGTAAAAGGTTTTATTTTGAGATAAGTGTGGATAGTGTTACTTAATTTTGTTTCAGTTAAGAAATACTATTCTGATTAATAAGAAACACATCTGGAATGATACTAGCACTCACCAAAGACAGAAGTTATATAGTAAAGCATTCAAAATTTTACCAGTATTCCCCTTCCCATTCATCCTTCATATCAGATAATTTAGGAAAACTATATGTTGAACCCTTTTAAAAAGAGAATCTATCTTTTATTATTAAGTGATTGATGTCAAAACTATTCATTAACTGAAAGGTATTATATGATGTACAGTCAAATTTATCCTATTATTGACTAGAAAAAACTACAGAGTAAAAATTAGTTTAACTTGTATGGTGTGATCAGGGTATTTTTTTTTTTTACTATTCAGTGTGAAATTTCCTAATAAAAATTTCAGCCATTTCAGAGAGAGAATGCATTTCACAAATCCTGCAAGGCCATTATATTTTATGAAATCCTGGTTTCAAGAATGACAACATTGCCAAACAACCCATTAAAAGTCTGCTCAGAAGATCAATGTTAAAGTTACCTCTGTTAGGTTACACAGTTTTTGACCTGGAGAAGCCACAGTATTTGCAACAAAAGTCTGTGTACTCAAAATGCTGAAAGGACTTCACTGTCCAAGAGGGAGCCACATGTGCTTCTTTAACTTTAAAATTCTATCTGTGAAAATTAAGTGAAATTAAATTTGTCCCATCAGACATACCAGCCACATTTCCAAACCCTCAAATACCACCTCTGGCGAGTAGAGAGAGCAAATAACATGTCAGTGTTGCAGGGAGCATTCTACTGGAGAACTCTAGGCTATTATGGGCGTTTACTCAGGTATAGATTATCTGTTCAGAGAACAGCTCACCAAGCAGAGATCCAAAATGAGAAAGTCAGGAAGGAAAGAGAATGGGAGAGGCCCTGAAGTAAGCAGGCCTGTTCTTGGTGTTACGTGCTACTCTCAAGGAAAGACAAAATGCAGTGGGGCTTCCTCTTTTTATATTCATTTAGAATAACTTCCTTGTTGTTTTTGGTTTATGGAAAGGAGACAGGAAGTCTTGAATTACATGAATTTATCACCTTGGGGAAAACAGATATCGGGGCACATTCCCCCAAATCATCATTATTAAATAATGTTATCAAACACTATGTGTGTGTGTACAAGTCATTGTGTTACCCAAATTAGCAGCAGATTCAGTTGAAAATAGAAAGGAAGTATGGGCAGAACAGACTTTCTAAGGAAATAGAGACTCCGGAGTTCCCTGACTCACACTTTCCGTACAGCTGAATAGTGCACTATTTTAGAACCTCTTACCCTTTAGTGAAACCCAGCTTCCTTCTCTGTGATGAGAAATCAGAGACCCAAAGAAATTACTTATCCAAGGAGACCTAGGTAGCTCTGGAATAGGAATAGGGCAAGGTCTCTCTTCCAATATTATTTAACCTCTGTTACTGCTACTCATGTACTGATCAAATAGATATTGCAACGCTCCTTTTCAAACAACCTATGTGATAAAAATAATTACTTTTAAAAGAACATAGAAGTCATTATAATTGTCCTAGTGAATATTTGTCAGATGTCTCTTTTCAGTCTTATTTCCTCATGAAGTGATTTAGGGCCTTCCACTTGTTCTCTGGCTTATCCTCAAAACCCAAAGTTATTAGCTACCCTCTGGCTGCCTCAGAAAGTGAATGATCACCACTGAAGTGCCCAACTCCAGGTCCCCACCTTTCTGACCAGTGTAACCTTGAAAACAGGTCACTTCCAGCATTTCAAGCAAATTCCCGCAGGAGCTGTGATTTAGGGTGAGGCCCAGATCAAGAGCCCTCCCAGGAATCCTGAAATGGACATTGGTCTTAGACTTGGCCTTGGGAGTGAGCAAAGCCAGAGAAGTCTTTGTTTCAGAAAGGACTTGACTTCCAGTCCGCACACCACCAGTTACGTGTGATTGGACCACTACATGACCTCAGCCTCAGTTTGCTCACTTACAAAGTTGAGGTAGTAAGACTTACAATGTTGAAAAGGTTTTCAAACAAATTAAATTGGTTACATCATGAGATTCACATAGTGATTAATGTCAGAAACATGGACTTGGGCCCATGAAAAGATACAGCAGTTTTAACTGATCCAAGAGTCGCAAGAAGCAGCAGAAAGACACCTTGGGGTCACTGGCTTTCAATCAGCCACCTGGGTCTCAGTTTCCAGAACGTGGTTTCTCTTCTGCCAGCTGAGGGAGCATTTCCAATTTCTGTGCTCACATTTTGCAAGTTAATACATGCAACAGACCACAAGGTGGTGCTTTATTCTAAAGTTTGATACCAGGAAATTTTTCCAACTGCAAAAAGCGGATAGCAGCAAAGTACATTCAGTACCATCACCAAGGGCCAGCTTCTAACTCTAATACAAACTCCTGCTCTCTGCAACTAATGACCAAGGATCACAAGGCAAAAAAGAGCTTCCAGGACAGGAGGAAGGTAGGTAGTGCCCCCCTCAAAGAGGCAGCCTTCATTTGGTTCCTTTTACTGTAGTATTATGTAAATTCCTGTTACAACTACTCTTGCACTGTGTGGTTTTCCCCCAATTTCTGTGTTATTCAGACTCCTTGGAAAGAGCAATTCTAAAACAGCTGCAATGAGGAGCAGAAAGAGAGTGCCCATGACGTGTATCCTGAAATGGTGAGAAGTCACTTCCCCTTTGTCGCACAGTGACTGATCTTGGGACTCTGTATATAAAGCACATGCCCATTGCTCTTAACTTTCAACATGCCAACATGGGTGCCACTGTGTGTCACTGAAGTGGCATCATACTGACACCACCAGCTTCGTGCATAGCCATGGGTTCCACATCCACACCTTCTGGATGTGATTGCAGATTGAAAATGCTCTTCAAAAATTGCATCTCTTCAGAGCATAGACAGACTTTTGTCATCCTCCCCCAAGCAATACAGTTTAATAATTTTTCCCTACTACTTTCATTGCATTAGGTATTATAAACACAGAGATGATTGAAAGTACATGGAAGGATATGTGTAAATTCCATGCAAACACTGCACCATTTTCTGAAAGGAACTTGAGTATCTGTGGATTTAAGTATCTGCAGGATCCTAAAATCAATCCACTTCTGGGACCAAGGGATGAGTGTAGTAATAATAGCACTGTTTCCAGTTAGTAGACTGTTGGAAGGACTTTGAGGTCAATTTGTAGTCATTAGTAAGAGGCAGTGTAGACTGAGCAGCCCTGTGTCCCATCCTGCCTCAGTCACCAGCTGGCCTGTGACTTTGGGCAATTCCATAAATTTTGTTCATTTATAAATTGTGGAGAAGGAAGGCAGGTAGACCAGATGGTTTTCCAGGTCCTCTCTAACATTGATACTCTGTACTTTGGTCTTGTCTCCCTTCAGAAGAGTTTCTGCATTAGTGAAAGTCTTGACTATTATGGAGGGTAGAAGAGCTTCAGGGGAACCCTAGGTTTATAATAAAACAAAAGATCTAGGCTAGAGAAAGGATAAGGTCTGAGTTGGAAGGGGAAAGTTTGAAGACAGAAAATACTGAAAGAAAGAGAAAGAGAGCTACAAAGAACTCAGGTCCTGTAACACAGGGTAACTATGAAGGCAAATAGAGGTGGGGGGGTAGTTAGAAAAGCCACTGTGAAGAGAAAAAAAGGGCTTCCTAAATCTGTCAGATTTTTGTGGATCCAACCAAAGGATTAGCTGCCAGATTGTTTTCTAGCTGATCCTGCGATAACAGCTTTCTAAAGGCTTGTGTAGTCTTTCCTTCACCAAGTTCCCTGACCTTTTAATCCTTCTGAAAGCGACCTGCCCCTCTTTCCACTAATGAGAACAGAGAGAAAGAGAAGAAAGATCGTGGCAGTCTTTCCAAGAACATTCTGTTGATTGTGTGATTGCTCTGAAGTCTGCACCCAAAAACCTTTCATCAACAAATAACTGAAAAAATCCTCTGCCTGACTCACAATAGCTGTGGTTAATAAACTACACCGTTAATTCTTATCTTACAACACTTTCCTTTAGTCTGTTAGTCTTTTGACTGAAAGAACCAATTAGGACCCACTACATTTTCATAGACACGATTTCATTTTAATTAAGAAAGTCATAAATTTTTCCTCAAATAATGAAAACACGAAGACTTTAGGGGAAGGCAGAGAGGATGAAAGATGAGCTTGACAAGGCCAGGCTGCTGGGCTCAGGGCAAATAGAAGCGATTGCTGCATTCCACAAGCTGTTGAATTTGGAGGAGGGCCGGATTCATCCTGTAGAAATGATCTGACTCAGCTCCTTTGAATTTTATGAGCACTCTGGTCACATCATTTGGGAATTACATGACCCCTATTTATTTGATTATGGACATTTATGGTCTTATGAAAAAGAAACTCCACAACTAAAAATAAGGAGCTAGGTGTGCTGACATGCGCCTATAATCCCGGCACTCTGGGAGCACAATGCAGAAAGAAGGCAAGTTTGTCTGAGCAAATTAACAAGACTGACTCAAAATGAAAATAAAAAAGGGCTGGGCAAGAATAGCTCAGTGTGGAGGCACTGGGTTCTATATCCAGCTCCACAAAAATATTAAAACTAATAATATCAGCAGATTTTCCATGTGGTAATCCAGCCAGATATATGTATTGGTAGAGTGTATAATCATGTCCCCAGAAGTTGTGTGTGCATATATCTTGCATAATTTTACTGTATACCTGTAGGCTACATGCTGAAGGGTTATATAAAAATGTGAAGAACTACTCTCTCTTGGTTAGAGGTCAACATTTTATCCCTTCTTCTCTTTAATCCAAATGTTAATGAGTTATTTATGGTTTTAAGCTCATGAGTTTTTGTTCTTGCTGCTCTTGCTGTTGCTCTTCTTGTTTTAAAACTTACCAGTAATAGCTGAGAATTTCTGACAACAGTGTTTAATTCCCCATAAAAAAAAAAAAAATCACTCGTATGTGATTTAATGCCCATTCCTCACCAAATACATCAAACTTATACAAGAGGTAAAAACCTACCCAGGAGTCACCATTTGTGTTTGCCTTAAGTAGTACCTAAAAGTAAAAACTAAAGGAATAAAACAGACAAGAAAATCATTGCAAGAAAGCCAGGTCGGGATTACTTTAAATTTCACCCATTCGCTTTCTGCTTAAGAAAATACATTTTTAGACTCCATCTATAACTCCGCAGATAACCATATGTCTTCTTTCACGATGGCTGTCTAAGAAGCCATGGACAGATTTTCACTTTCTTCTGTGTACAGGATGGGGTGGAAGTATCTGGAAGTTGCTCTACAGTTAAGTCCTAGTAGGAAAGAAAAGGAATTTTAAAAGCCAAACTGGAACAATAAGTGCATAGGGGAGCAATAATAAGATGGGTATTGAGCAGATTTTCCTGCATATGACTTTCTTCTTCCAGCAGTTCTCAGATTTTTTCCATTTCTTTAAATCAGGGCTTTTTATCTTTTTTGGTTAAATAAGGGTTTGACTTTAAAGGAGTCAAGCTGGAGTTTTGATGGGTCACTGGCCCTTCCAATTAAAATACCAAGGAAAGAATGTGGTTCCCAGGAGCCCTTGCATCAGCAGTGTTCAATCTCCCACCTGGACAGGAACTCAGTGCTGCAGTAGAGGCTAAAGGGTTTTATGACTGAGAACACACAGCCAATTTGGGCCACTTAATCTCATGGCCTGTTGTCTGGACATAAATCTATTTTTATTAAAATGTAATTACACTTACATGCTAACAAGGCTCACATATTATGGCAGGTTGTTTTTCACATAAAAGGAGCTGCAGACAGACTTCTGGAGACACAGAAGTTATGTGCTGCACCTCAGGCCAGTTGACTACTGCTTTGGTTCTGTGCCTTGGGGAAAAATCATTTTCCAAACACTCTTCAGTCTCCAAGAATCTTTCACCCTTTCCTTTCACCATCTGCAACAAACTTCACTACTTCAGAGAAAAGAACCAACATAGTCGATTTTCATTATTCACAAATTCAGTTATTTGCCAATTTTCCTTCTTGCTAAAATGCATTTATAATTTCCAAATCCACACACTTGGCATTTTCAGAGTGATTCATGGGCATACACAGAGTGGTAAAAAATTTGAACTATCAACATGCATGTGCCCAGCTAAGATAGGACAAGCTGACCTTCTGTATCATATCAGCTGTCAATACTTACGTCCATGTCCTTTTTGTCATCTGTTTCATGACATGCTTATCACATTTTCGTGCTTTCCTTTGACAATTTTACTATTTAAAATGGTCCTCAGTTAGAGTGCTGAAGTGTTACCTAGTGTTCCCTTCTTAGTTATTTCTCTCATTGCTGAGACGAAAATACCTGACACCCAAAGTTAAAAGAGGAAAGGTTTATTTTGGTTCAGTTTGGAGGTCTCAGTCCATAAATGGCTGGCTCCAAGGCAAGGTGGCAAGGCAGACAGGCATCGCAGAGGAGCCACTGTTCATAGCAGGCAGAATGTAGGAAAGCAAGTAAGCCACAAAACACCAACATTAGCCCTTTCTGTCCATTACATTTTTATCTAGGCTATCTGCTCTTGGGGTGGGTGGCACTTATACCCTTAACCTTAGCATTGCACCATGAATCAATCCCCACATCACATCCTCGATTTCAGCACTACACAGCCTAGATCTAGCTGCCTCTGAAAGGCCCTTACTTATGACCACATGAGGCTTTAGGGGAACATCTAGACACAAGCCATAACATTCTGCCCTGCTCCCCCAAATTCATCCCCGTCTCTTTAAGTAAAAGGCATTTAGTCCATCTCTAAGAGTTACCAAGGTCCTATCAGTTTCAGCACTGTTGAGAAGTTCAAAAGTCTCCTCTGAGATTGAAGGCCAACTCTTAGAAGTGACTCCCTGTATAAATGAAAAGAAAGCTAAACATTTCCAAAATAAAATGGGACAAGATAAACATTACTACCATGACTTGTGTCTGGTTGTACCCCCAAAGCCTCATGCAGTCATGGGGTGGTAGAGTTTATGATTGATTCATGGTCTAATGCTGGGATTATGGGTGTGAGTGCAACACCTGTCCTGGGGCAGGTAGCTTGCATTACAGCATAAGGGAAGGAAAGAGGCTTGCTCTCTGCAACTTTTCCCTTTTGCTTTTGCTGCTTTTGCTGTTTTCTGGTGCCATCACCTATTGCCCTGTGCCACTCTGCCTTGAAGCCAGCCAAGTATAAACTGAAACCTCCACAAATTGTGAGCTAAATAAACCTTTTCTGCCTTGATTTTGGGCACCAGGTATTTGTCTCAGCAATGACAAAAAGTAACTAAAATAATTATCATCTCAAAAAGTACAAATAGGCAACACAAAGAAATGGGACCAAAGGAAGTCCAAAATCCAGCACAGAGAACATGAAGTTCTGTAGTCCCACATTCAGCATCCAAGGCAATCTATGAGGAGATATGCCTTTCAAAGGGCTTACGTAGCTCCATCTTTATGGTACTGTTGGTGGCTGTACCTCTCACGGCTTCTCTCTTGGACTGTCTCTGGTCCTTTCTTGCCAGTTCCCTCGGATAATTCACCTTCCTGGCTTCTCCAAACTTCAGGGGTCTCCAGTGTACCTTTGGCTTCACACTCACAGCTTCACACACTGCCCTCTCAGGGGCACATGGCCTGACCTCCCAGGCCTTCTGAAATCGAGGTGGACTCCTTCCTGACTTCACAACTCTTGCATTCTGCATGCACCTAAAACCAGCAACATGTGAATGATTCCAAGGTCTGCTGCCAGCCATAACAGCCACCAGTCTTCCTTTTCTCCTGGCTGTAAGGATCCAGTGCCTGTGAACCAAATCTCGAGAAACAACTTCTCTAGGTTACAGTCATTCTGGAACATGGTGCTCTGGGGGTCTCTTCTTAAAGCAAAATATTTCATTTTTGCAATTTTGAGGCTGCAGATGTAGGAGTCCTCCTGGTCCTTGTGAGGTCCTTGGACCATCTTTTCCATTGTCCACTTTCTTCTCAGCAATCACGATTTCCCCAGCTCTATCTTTTCAGTCCACAGTTTCACTGGAATTTCCTTTCTGGCTGAACTAGCAAATATTTCTGCTGGCCTCTTTACTCTTGATTCTCACATAAATTTGGCTAAAAGCCTTCAACAGCAGCCATGTCATGCCCTCAACATTATACTACCTTGAAATTTCTTCTGAAAAATTAATTAGCCTGCTGATCTTAATCTCAGTCTCAGGAAAAGGCTGTGGACACAAGCAAAATACAGACAAACTTTCTGCCAAAGAATAACACACATGTTGTGGAATCTGACAACCAATGCAGTCCTTCTTCCCAACAGAAACCTCCTAAGTGTAGTGTTTACCAGGAGCATTTCTATCAGCCTTCTGCTCTTCTACACTTTGAGCAGAACCTCTCATAAAGTATAGCCTAAGGTGTTCCAGGGATACTTTTTCAACTGGCATCTCCAAAATTTTCAAGCCCTTCTCACAAGCCAGCTCCAAAAGCATCTGAACCACATTATGAGGTACAGTCACAGCAACAACCCTACTTCTCTGGTACCCAATTCTGTCTGTTACTGTTCTCATTGTTGATACAAAAAACCTGACACCCACAGTTAAGGGAAGAAAGGTTTATTTAGCCCACAGTTTGAGGTTTCAGTTCAGAGTTGGCTGGCTCCAAGGCAAGATGGCATAGCAGAAGGGCATCACAAAACACAAGCAGCACCATCAATAAGCAATGAGCCCTGACCACAGCTCTTTCTGTTCCTTATATTTTACCTATGCTACATGAAAGCAGGTAGCACTTATGCCCTTACTCCTACCATTGCACCGTGAATCAATCATGTGCTTGATCCCAGCAGCACTAACCCTAGATCCAGCCACCTCCAAAGAGGGCATGAGGCTTTGTGGGGACAGCTAGATATAGGCCATAACAGTTCCTAAGTACAAAGTTGTGTGTGATATGCCTTACAAAATAAAAACCTTTGTTCCTGCATGAGTTACCCTGCTCTTAGCTATGAGTTCAATGCTAACAAATCAACAATATATATTACGTAAGTTATTCTTCAACAAAAACACATATATGACATGGTTATGTTATGTGTTGATTGGCTGATGAAACTGTTGTGACCAGGTGCTCAAGTAACAATGCTATGTTTCCCCTGGGAACAGTATAGTTCAGTATTCACCATCTCCATGTTCTCAACAAACTATGACTTTTATAAGAATAACACAAACAATAGGAATATCACAAGTTATGAGAACTGCAACTATCATTGGCAGCACTTCGCTTCCTGAAAATTCATATGCAGGCTTTTAAAAAAGTACTTTGGAGAAGAAACAGAAGTGTTTTATAAATAGAGAAAATAGGATAAAGAATAAGAGGAATGGGGCTGTGATGAAGGAAGAGACACATGTTTCTAAACTCCATCTAAATAGAGGCTCAGACAAGTAAAGTGGCTCTCCCAGGTACGATTGTGTCTGAACTTGTAGGAATATTTTACTGATCAGAATAATGAAATTTGGGAAGAACACGGAATTTTCCTTCCTAGAAAGCAACAAGGAAACAAGAGACAATGGACATTAACTTGCAAAATCACTCACCTGCATTTGTGAGTTCCAAAACAGATACTCAGATTGGCTTTTCACAGCCCTCGGACCCTGTGAAGGGACCCCATCTGCTAGGGACCCTGCTGAAGTGAGAGGCAAGGTCTGTGATTATGGAATGTTTTTCCCCAGGATTGAATTAAGTAGTCTGAGTACACTCATGCAGGGACAAGGCTAAATCCATTGGTCATGTTCTTTTCTTTTATTCTTGGTTTTTGAAACAGGATCTCATTATATAGTTCACACTGGCCTTGAACTCACTATGCAGCCTGGACTGGCCTTGAACTCATGATGATCCTCCTGGCTCAGTCTCCCTCACACTGAGATTACAGGCCTGGTGGCCCAGCTCCCATTGACCATGTTCCAATAAATATTTTCTAGATCATACTTTTTTCAAAGTAAAGTGTGTTGGGCTTTATTTTACTAGCATTTGGTATGCATGAGGAGTAAGGACAAAGATTAAAGGTGTGTGTGTGTGTGTATGTACATGTGTACATGTGTGTGTAAAAGTTATAACTCATCTTTTCTATATCCATTTTCCAATTTTATGTCAGAGCCTATTATTTGACCTTTGGCCTGCTCTCAGCAGGGCAAGGGTGTTGGATGTGGACTCTCACACCAGTGGAGTTGAACCTGGGTGGTCTTGGGCAAGGCACTTAGCCTCCCTACCTTCCATTTTGCCTCTGGAGAACACATTACCTCATCTTCCTCTCAGGGTGATTGAGCATGTCCTAACTCTAGTTCCTGCTCTCACCTGCTCCTCCCCACCATCCGAGCCCGTCCTCTTCACACTAAACTATCAACTCCACCAGCACAGAGATTGAGCCTCCCCACTGCCTGTGGCACAAGCCCCACCACCCAATGAGGCCTTGCTTCCATCCTGGAGCTCAAGACATGACTATGGGGTGCACTTCTGCCAGAGTCACTCCCAGGTGAAAATTCTTAGAAAGGCCCACAGAGTAAGGTCTGAACTGCTTAGGGCACCATCAAAGCCATTTGTAAGCCAGTTGCTCCCATTTAGCAGTGTTTCGGGCTCTCAGCAGCCTCCTTTCTCCTGCCCAGGGCCAGTGGTCATGGTTGTACAGGTGGAGGAGGGACCGAGGTGAAGCTGAAACTGCCCCCAGCTCACAGTGGACAGACCAAGTCCTCCTGGAGTAAGACTTTGTTCTGCTTAGTCGGCTCAGACTGAGGGCAGTTTTGCAACTTATCCACCCAAGATGATACTGTTGTCTAATTTGTACAAAGACCCATGGAGAAAGCAGTTCCTCCAGGTCTGCTGTGCAGTTATTTCCCAGTGCTAAGATGTACCCACCTCTTTCTCCTCTAAGCCATTGAAGAGTTACTCTTTCCTTTCCTGGCTGGTCAATGGTCCCCCCCTTGGCTTTCAGCTTGAGCTTCCTCAGCCACCTTGTACCCCAGGAGAAGTAACAGCCTCTCAGCACCCCAGGCTTCTCTAACCCTCGTCATCAACATCATCATCACATCACTTGGTCAATTAAATGTTGAGAGAGTAAAAACACTCCTCGATTTATGATGAGCTTACACCCTAATTCTCCCTTCATAAATTAAAAATTTTAGTCAAGTCCACCTCACCTATCTCACCTCCCAGCTCAGCAGTGCGGTGCACCATAGAGCATCAGCTGTTTCCTCTGGTATTCTGTGACCTGTGCTCTCTAAGAAAGGAAACTCTGTGTTCCCTGCCTGCCCAGCACCAAAAGAGAGCACCGGATGACACACTGTCACCCTGGGGCAAGATCCAAATTCAAAAGGCCACCTATAGTTTCTGCTGAATACACATTGCTTTCCAATTGTGAAGTCAAAAACCTGTTCAACCAAGCCGTGGTAGTTAGAGACCATCCTTACTGATAAGCGCCCAGTGTGCGGTACTGCTATGTGGTGGCCTGAGTCTCTGGGAGCTAACAATGTATGGGGGAAAGGAGGCATTAGGCAAATCACTGCACAAAACAGTTTGAATATAACTTTGAGGAGCCTAGAGGACACTCTGGAAGATATATCAAATCGGAGTAATAAAGCCATGCCTTTCAGGTTGTTTTCTAACTGCCTAATTTCTTGTCTCCCTCCCCACTTGGCTACAGACTTCAGAAACTCTAAATCTCATTTTTATTTCTGAGTTGTAGTCCTACAGCCAAACACAATAGACTTAATATGCACTCAATAAATTATTAATGTTATCGTCTTGGAAGCAGTTTCTTTGAGTCTATTCATTCGCTTGGGATAAAACAGTCTGTGGAGAACTGCCATCCACAAGCTTCATTTGTCCCCGAATAGATGGAAAAACTCAAGAGCAGGTTTAGAAAAAATCTTGCAGTGCTGAGGGCATTGCGTTTAGAATATCTGCCCCCATCTCTCTCATTCCCAGAGGGCTGAGCAACCCGTACCCCTAGGCCTCAAGGGCTTTTCCCTTTCTACAGCGCCCAAAACTGGGATGTCACCATTTATGCTTTGCCTGAAACTCATTCCTATGGATGTGCCAACTATCCCAGGGAGATGCATTCTTAGCCTTCTTTTCAATGTCTAGCATGAAAGCTGTGTTTCTGCAAAAAAGAATTTCAGGTGGCTGTAAAATGTTAAGGGGATGCAGATGCAGGGCCAAGCACTGCTGTGTGTATTCAATGCCTGCAGTACTGATCGTACCTGTATCCCACAAAACCTTCCTGTGTTACATAAATTCTTTTGCATGACCCAAACACCTAAGTATTCATTTAAATTTTCATTCAAATTTTAGTTGACAAATCTTAATTGTATATTTATGGGTACAGTGTGATGTTCTGATAAATGCATGTATTGTAGCAAGGTTCAATTCAGCTGATGTGTGTACCTATCACTTTCCCTGTTTTTTAAATATCTTGATGATGTTTTTTAAAAATCCACTCTTCTGGTTTGATAAGAGGAATATTTTAGAGATCTCTTTCATTTCATGGGGACCACAGCTAATAATAACTTATTAGAACTTTCAAAAGTGTTAAGAGTACTTTTTAAATAGTCTCATTATGTGACAAAAGTAATCCCATTTTTAGATGAAAAAAATTGACCCTAAAGGCAAACTTAACTTAATCATTTTCAGGTCAAAATATTTTAGGAGGTTCAGAAATGCTGAATTGAAGGAACTTTAGAGTAACTGGGTTCATCGCCCACCATCTCCCTTGACTGTTCCATCACTTTCCCTCCCCCGGTTCCACTCCCAGCGTTCCAGGGCTCTGCATCTCTGTGCCATCTGCCTATTCTGTGCCCCCTTTGCGCTTTTATCACTGCAACTGAATTCTACCTTCAGCCCTGCAACTGAGTTATGTTTTATGCCCTGAATATGAAACACATGTTTCCAGACCCCTGAAAGTCATAGACGCTTAGTAACGCATGTGTGCGCATGTGCTTTGGGGAAGAAAATGGATACAATGGCAGGATTTAAGCAACTCCCAGAATCCTCCACTCTGGGCCACAAAGGAAGAAGAACTTTCCAAAATTAAGGAATCCCGGACACCACTGAAGTAAAATTGAGAGTGGGAGTGATCTCTATACTAACAGAAGCTTCTAAAGTGACAGGTTTTGGACATTAGTGCCAAGTATAGAAACAGAGGCATGACAAGTGGAGAAGAGGAACGATATGCTTATTGCCCATGGCCATCATGTGTCGGCTAAAATGAACTGTGACCGTTGGACTACAAACGGAATCTCATACCTACTCATGTAACTTATAGATACACACACACACAGCAGAATTAGACATGCGCAAACAAGGCAGGAATATGTTTGTTTTGACCAGCACCAGACTTTTAATAACAATGAGCTGCAAAATAGAAATGACAACCGCCATTTTGTCTTGCTGTCTAGGGCAGTGATCTTTCTGGGTGGATTTTCTGAAGTGGACAGCTTCTATCCTTTCTCCCTTCCGTCCCCTCACCTCCAATCCCTTCCTCTCCAATTATTGTGAAGGTAAGAGTCAGGCAGTGAGGAACAAGTCCAAATAATGGTAACATCAGAGAGCATAGCCTTTAGCAGGAATTTCAGATGGAGGGCGGACCCTAGCAGCTGTGGGGGAGGGTCAAAACAAGAGGACACTTATTATTTTCAGTATTTGAGGGAAAAAGGAAGCCTACAACAATAAGAAGGGTGCAGCCCATATAGAATATATTTTATCATTATGTAAGAATTATGCGTTTATAAAAACACATACATAACTCTTGTAGTTCATTTATACAAATATAACACTAAATTTAGCCCTTTATGAAACTCTTCAAAATGTTTGCTTAAATAATTATGCTGCATTGTACATTTACTCTTCAACCAGGGCATACTGAGTACTGACTGTGTGCCAGACACTGTGCTGGTCATTGTCGTGCCACGGTGATCAGCCATGTCAGGGGCGGGCTTCTGACCTCATGGAGCTAAGAGTGGCTAATCAAGGAAGCACCCTGGGATAGTGTGAGGTGGGCTTTTTGCTGGAGAGACGTGTGTTGCCATGGCAGCATCCCAGAGTGTGATATTCCCTCTTGGGAGGTACAGGAAAGTCTTTGGGAAATTTTCCCTAAGGAAAAATTATATTTCCTGAAAAACACAAATCTTATGGTTAGGACTATAATCCTGTTTAATGACAGCTAGAATTCACATTCCTTAGTCCTTAGTCATTCTACTTTCTCTAATTTGACTGTCATTTCCAGGTGAGTTAAATAAGTTGAAAATTCACTGTAAATAATTGGCTCTTGATTGTTACACACAACCAGAGTCTTAAATATCAAATATGGGACTTTGGGACTTAATTCTCTCATAACCTTATATGTTTTTGCTGTTCTCCCATTCACCTTCTTGGCACTCAATAAATACAGAGCTCCAGACATGTGCTGTCCCTGTGCTGAGTGGACAGAGCATGGAGTTAGGTGGAGACACCAGAAAATGAGCAAATGTAAATGGTGATGTAGTTTCGAAGGGCAGCGAGTGTTGCTTCAGGGCTTAGAAGTTTTTATTATAGACCACAGAATTGTTTCTAGACAACTGAGGTAGAAACAGGTTGTGTTCGTTAGTTTTCCACCACTGCAACAAAATATTTGCTATTGACATCTTAAAAGGAGGAAATATTTATCTTGGCTCATGGTTTCTGTCCATGGTAGGCAGCACAGGCTTGGCAAACTTCTCACCTCATGGAGACTGGGTGCAGCAGGAGAGGAGGAGGGGGCAAGATCCCCAAATCCCTTTCACATCATGCAACCAAGTGACCTCATTTCCTTCAGACAGGCCACACCCCTTAAATGTTCCCCTGGCTCCCAAAGTGCCACTAACTGGAGACAGAGCCTTTGAGACAGGATGCTGTGGGGGTGCTTAAGCTCCAAGCCATAACACAGGTTTGCGAAGGGTATAGTTAGCTTTGAATTCTAAAGAGGCTTAAAGACCAACTGCTAGACTTAGATTCCAAAGTCAGTACTCCACACCCCACTGCAGCACAGAGGCCACAGAACAGTATCTGCATTTGTCAAAGTATAAATCACATGTCTTCTGCCAGTATTCCAGCCAATCAAACAAAATCTTCCCACCTCCTGCAGAGAGGCCTCTTGGGCAGAATCTCAACTATTTC
The DNA here is from genome assembly GCA_004027595.1 of Dinomys branickii. Taxonomy (NCBI): domain Eukaryota; kingdom Metazoa; phylum Chordata; class Mammalia; order Rodentia; family Dinomyidae; genus Dinomys; species Dinomys branickii. Next base: position 48,670 of record PVLD010009897.1, on the reverse strand, counting down.
CAGAGCACGGCTGCAGGGCAGCTGGGGAAGGAATTCTTAGTCTCACCCCTGCCTTCTGAGGGAGATTGGATTGCATAGGGAGGCAGTCCAGCTACTTGGCTACAGATGCCCTGGGAAAGAGCACAGAACTACAGAGAGAATCAAAGAGGCATATGCTTTAGATTGAGTAATGCAGAAGGAAGCAACAGAGGACATTTTCAGTTATTCAACTTTGAAGTCAATGTAGAGAGAAGAAAATGGGATTAACTAACCCATATATGCAAGGACCCTGAGGTAGGGCTTGGCAATGGCAATGACAAGCATATGAAGAGGAGGACAGATGGGGGAGACAGAAAGTAAGGCCTGAGAAGGTCTGGAGAGGGAGGGCATCCACTGTGCATAGCCAGGTGGGCCATGGTAGGAACCTGTGTTTTATCCACCTATGCCAGAAAGACTTGGGAAGCCTGAGGAATTATACCTTCATTAATGCATAGCAGCATAAACATGGTGTCGTTTATTGTTAATGCTTTCTTCCAGCACCATACACAACACGTGACTAAAGGGGCTTAGATAACATCACTTTCACCTAAACAGAAGCTGAGAAAAAGGCAGTGCTGGGTTGCTCCAGATATCCAGCAATGTCTGGGCTCTGGGTCAGCTTCTGTGTGTCCTTGGAGCTGCTCCTACACAATGAGAATAGTGTGATCACAGCACCAACCATCACGTGCTTCCTCACAGAAGAGAACAAGAAACTACATCTTTGTAGATCAAAAAAAGAAAAATATTTTCTAGAAACTGTCTAGTTCCTTTGCATAGGATCGGGTCCCTGTGCCCCTGATGAACTGCAAAGCACACCAGGAACCTTTCTCTCTGACACGTTCAGAGTGTGCAATGGGAGGAAAGAACGGGCAAGGACATCATTTTGTATAGGATCTACGGGGGATGCCAAGAGTGGGTTCTATTACAGCAGTAAACTGTGCACACGCTTGTGTCACCCCCACATGGTGAGTACAGGGCTAGAGACGAACAAGGACAAGACTGGTGTTCGCCCAGACTTGCTGACTGGGAAGCAATCTGAACTCCCTAAGGCAGAGAACAGTGCGGCCAAAATAAACCCACTCTTGTGTAAATCATTCTTTCTGTGTAATTGCACTACTCAGTAACTATGTGCATAAATTTTCCATAAGCACAGTTGTGGGGTGATGAGACGGTAACTATCATGTGCTTGTAGTATGTACTCTGCATCTTGCCATTAGACATAGGCCTGTCAGGGCCGCTCACCTGGGTCTGCTTGAGGACCCATAGACGAATCTCCTTAGTCTCCATGGACTGCCGCTTGGCCATCTGCTCACAAGCAAATAAGCCGGAGGTCCTTCCCCACCTAGGTATGACAAGGTGCCAGCAGAAGAGGATTCTAGCTGGACAGTGGTACTCTTTGCAGTTGAGGTTGTTAAAGGTGAATCACTGCTGTCTTTTAGACTTGGAACAGCATCTTCACCTCCTCATCTAGCCCCATTCTTTCATCATCTCAGAGCAGTTCTGAATTTCTCCTTCCCCCAGGGGAGCTAACTCGTATTTTCCAGTTATTGTTGTTTGCACAAAAGAGAGACAGCATCCCTCAGATATATGTTGTTTTTCGTTTCTTTCTAGGGCTCGCTGGAATACGCTAATGACCATGCCAGAGTCCAACACGATGAGCAATTTGGAATGCTGCCCTCTTGCCCACTGTGATGGAGTGGTAAATATTCATCTGCATCTTTTGTTCTCATTAGACTTTCCGTAATGTATTCCCAAGTCCCTCTCCCAGACCTTATGCTCCGGCTGCTCACCATCTGGGAAGGCAGGGTTTGCAGCTGTCCCTGGGTGGGACAGTGTGGTTCAGAGTGGATTCTGCTGTGAACTGCATAGTCAGAGGTGTGGAGAAAAGGGAGGAGGCAGGAGGAGCAGTGAGGATGGAGGAAAATGTCTACAAAAGCCAACAACTACATCCAAGACATATTGTGGGTGACTTCGTTGTTACTGATGCAAACATCAGCTGCCCTGTTCTCCAGCCTGCTCCCTGCAATTAGAATCTTCCTGTTCGAAGCTCAGCACCTCATTCTCAAGGCCAGGAGGGTACTGCAGTGAGGGGAGGAGGAAGGGAGAAGAAACTGCAAATGAAGTGAGTAGAAAAGGAAGATGGCAGAGAGATAACCAAAAAGTAGAGGAAAGTAGCAGGCTTGTTGCTGTGAGAAATGATGTGAGGGCCAGGGTTTCCAGCTCAGTGGCACTGTGCCTGCCTGGCAAGCTCAAGGTCCTGAGTTTGATTTCTGGTAGCAAAAACAAACAAACGAAACAAAATGAAGTGACAGGATAGAACCACTTAAGAGAGAGGATTAGTCCATCTCCGGAAACGCCCTTGGACCATGGATTAGAGTGCTTGCTGAAGCTCAGACACCACACAGCGAGTACAGAGTGATGGACAAGAAGGATGATATCTCTGCTCTCATGGATGCAAATCCTGTCCAGGGAGACCAGTGAGTTAACAAAGCTATAACACAAGGGGAGGAACTAAGGATTATGAAGGAAAATGAATCCACGTAAAGAGAGTGATAGGAGGTAGCCAGAGGCAGAGCTACCTTTAAAGAGAGGGTACTTGATGAGAGAGAAATGGACCCAACTGTCTGAGCACTCTAGGCCTGGGGGGACAGGAAAGGTATCCCAAGGTGAGAACAGCCTGAGGAAGGGCACAGAGCAGGAAGGTGAGGGGCAGCGGGCAGGGAGAGGGAGGACAGGGACTCCATCCACAAAAGCACGTAGGAGCCACTGGGGAATTTTAAGCACAAGAAAGTTGTGCTTTGATTTTCAATTTTAAAAATGACTGAAACCCTAAACAATGGCTAAAATGAGAGTGTGGGTGAGGATATGGAGAGAGAATCTCTATGTCTTTCTTAAGCATGTGATTTAGTAAAGCCAGTTTGGGAAACAAAGTGACAGAATCTACTAAAGCTGAGCGTACATAGGACTTTGACAAAGTGGTTCTACTTCTCCAAGTATACTCATAAGAAAGAACAGCTATGGTCACCAAAACAGAAGGTATAGAACCATTCATAGCAAGTTTATCCACAGGAGCAGCCCAAATGTGCATTAACTGTACAGTGGAGAAACAGTGATATATTCATACCATGAAATGCAGCACAGCCATGAAAATAACAAAACTTAGCAACCTCCAGCATCATGAATGATTCTCACCAACCTACCAGGGCGGTGAAAGAAACCAAACAGGAAAGAATCTATTCAGTGTTTCTCCATTCATACGAAGTTCAAAAAAGCAAGTTACCTATGACTTGTGCTCAAAATATACATTGAAAGTTTAAGTGAAAAAAAAAACTGACTATAGGAAAAGACACACTGCCAGTTATCCCCCTCAAAAGATCCTCCTTCACTTTGAAGATACTTGTTCCATCACTCTTGCAACTTTCTAAAGCAGTACTGGAGGTTGGCTTTCTTGAGTGTCTACAAATTGTGATTTAAAAAAATATGGTGCATACTGTCACCCAGTGGAAAGGCAGGCTTATAAAAACATTACGGTGTGTTCTTGTCCACCATATTCATAGGATCTGGCACTGAGTGAATTTTGTGTCTTCCCTGAAGTTAAAATAACCGCGAGACATACACATCTTGAACTGATTCATAATGTTGAAGCAATAAAGACGGAGCAATCTGAAGGCGCTCATGAAAGAGCACTTCCGGAGCTACTGCAAAAAGTGTCAAGAATGATGGAAGAAGTGTGTTTGAAGCAAGGAAATATTTTGAAGGGGACCAGTGGCAATGTGTCCTTTACTGTAAACTTTCAAAATGTTAAACATTTGTGGTATTTTTTTATCATACCTCATATACTGAGAAGTCACGCAGCTTACTTTCAGGTATTATTGGCTGGGAGAGGTCACAGGTGGGAAAATGTAATCTCTGGACGCTGAAATTGGTCTACATCTTCACACAGATGGTCCTTACACAATGTCTTAGTCTGTTTGGGATGCTTTAACAAAATGCCTTAGACTGGGTCATTTATACACAATAGAAAATTATCATCCACAGTCGTGGAAGATGAGAAGTCCAAGAACAAGGTGCCAGTGTATTTGGTGTCTGCTGCATGAATGATACCTGTAGTTGTGTCCTCATATGACAGAAGGGCAATGAGATCCTTAGCGCCTCTTTTCTAAGGGCACTCAGCCCACCCACAAGGCCCACCCACGTGGCATAGTTGTTCTCTAAAGGGCCCACCCCTTAATACTATTCCCATGAGGTCAGTTATTCACATATGGATTTGGGGGGACATCAAAGTTCAAACAAGAGTATGCATGTAAAAACTGAATTGAACATTTAGCATTTGTATACTTTGCTCAATGTTTGTAATGCCTCATATTTTTAAAGGGGGAGAGAAAAAAATTGAGACTAGGCTGATGTTCTGTAAACTTACTGTCAAGAATAGAGACAGGAAGACATTTCAGAAGCTATTACAGTGGTTTGCAGAAGAGATAAAGGCTAGTACTAAGATGATAGTAAGGGAGGCTCTGGAAATGGGTCAGGTTCAGGTGATGTTGGCTAACTTGGAATTCAACACCTGGTAACAGATGTGTCATGTGATGGAAGATCAAAAGCGGACTCAAGGATGACTTCTACATTTGTAGCCTGGGAAAGTGCGTGGAGCCTAGTGCTATTTATAGGCCTAGGGGAAGCTGGGAAGTGGGCTGGGAGCACTCAGAGGAAAGAACTCAAGTTCTGTCTGGTACATGTATAATCTAGAGAGGCCCGTGGAGACCTAAGTGGAGATGTTGATAAACAGTAGCATGTGTGGAGACCTAAGTAGAGATGTTGGTAAACAGTAGCACGTATCATCTCTCAAGGGGATCGCACATATACAACACTTTTGGGAGCTACCAGCTAGTAGTGGTATTTGGTATTCAAAGCCATGGAACAGATTAGATTTTCCAGGGGCTGCCTGTACGTAGAGAAGGAAGGCCTAGACCTAGTGGTGCTTTACCATTTAGAGGGCAGGCAGGAAAAAAGGACGCAGAAAAGGGGACTGAGAAGAAGCGACAGTGCTGACCTCGGGGAACAGAACAGCCTAGACAGTGTCTTGGAAGCCTAGCGAAGAATGTTGAGAGCTACAGATTCTAGGCTCAAGTGCCGGGGCTGACTCAAAATACATATTATGGACCTGGATGAGCAACAGAGCTTTTGTTTCTGCCAAGAATAAGAGGTGGATGGTTGGGATGCTGCCGGATTATTGGTAAGACCTGAGCACTCATCACCAGTTCTAGTAACACAGAGTTTATCCATGGTGTGCAATGTACAGTATGTCCAAGATGCTAGGAGTGAGGAAGTGGGGAGAATCAGTATAGATAGCCCTTGGAGAATTTCCTGTAAAGCAAAACAGATGAGTAAAAAGACCAGATTTTTAAAGAAATTTTTAAAATTTTAAGATGGGAAATATGAGAACATACCTGCGTACTAATAAAAAGATCCAGCACAGAAAAGGGAAATAATGGTGTGGAAAAAGTGAAGAAAATTAGTGTGGAAAATCTTTAGCTCTAACCAAAAGGGGGAGTAAGCATCTCAGAAGGGATGTTGGCTTTCATTAGGACTGAGGACAGGTCACCTGTTATGGCTTGTACTAGACATCCCCCAGAGTGTCACGTGCTTGTAGGTGGGGCTTTTCAGAGGTGGCTGGATCTAGGGTGTGTGCATGTGGATTAAGGGTGTGATACTGGGATTAAAAGTGTGTGGTACTGAACTAGTGCACTGATTGGTTTATCATAGTTCTAGTGTGGGTAATGGGAAGCCCCGCCCCCATGTGGGTGGCGTTATCCAGAAGGCTTATAGCCTGGGTGGGATAAAGGGAAGTGGAGGCTTGCTTGCTGCTCTGCTGCTTTCTGCTTGCTACTTTCTGCCTACCCTGCCATGAGCTGTTTCACCCCTCCCATGCCCCTCTGCCATGCCACCTTGCCTTGGAGCCCACTTACTATGGACTGAGATTTCTACAAACAGTGAGCCAAAACAAACCTTTCATTCTTTCACTTGTGGGTGCCAGGTGTTGTGTCCCAGAAACAAGAAAGTAATGAAGACATCACTTGCCCTGGGAAGTGGCAAAACAGACTGTTATAGGTAGGGGTAGGGAGTTGACAGTGAATTGGAAAGGTATGATTCTCCTCTGCTTGCTTTAAAGTATAAGAACTAGAGAGAAGTGGAGGAGAAAGCTGTGAGACCCAGTTAGGGAAGTAACGGGGGTTGCCTGGTAGATTGTGAGTGATCATGGGGACAAACAGGTGAAGTCAATCCATCAGCAGGGTCATGATGCTGTCTGTCTTCAGTTCAGAATATAGTCCCATGTCACTTAAGGAAGGAGATGCGAGAACTGTGTAAGTAGTTGATTGTGTCATTGTGCAAACATCACAGAGTGTACTTACACAGAGTTGAGAAGGACAGCAGGTTACACACCTCAGCTGTGCTGTGTGTAGCCTACTGCTCCCAGGGCCACCATGAACCAAACAAATCATCAAGCACAAGAGAAAAAGGTGCTAACAAGAGGCACAGTATACACAAGATTGCGAGGCTCCTGCCACATCGCACAGCAGACTTTTACCAGAAACTTTTTCTTTAATTATCAGGAGTACACTCTAAAATAGTGATAAATAGGATAATTTAGTAAGAGCATGAGCCAATACCATAGTCATTTTTTTCATGATGAAGTGTTGTGTACAGTACACGTTTGTGTGTGCTGTACTTTTTGACAATGAGGAGTAGAGTAAGTGTGTTTACATCAGCATCACACAGACACATATGTAATACATTGTGCTATGATGTCATGAAGGCCATGGTGTCACAAAGCTATCCAAGCTATTTAGCTCTATTATATGCTTATAGGACCACTGCCCTATATATGTTCCATCACTGACCCAAATGTCATCTTTTGATGCATAGTTATACTAAGAATTTGATTAAACCAAAAACACAGTTTTGCTGGGGAAATTCAATGAAAGGGAAAAAGACCAGTGGCCAGGTGTCTGGAAGGGAGTAATTTTAGTGATGTTTCAGGATACCTAAACAGGGCAAGAAAACAGGGCAGGACAAGAGCTTCTAAGAGAGGGAAAGGTGGAAGATTCATGGGCATAAGCACTTTGGAAGGAATTTGACATGCGCAGTAAGAATGAAGGCAGGTACACCCCATGGTATGAACCGTCTTCCAAAGAAGGTTCACCTACCTGTGTGAAAGGAGACATGCGAAAGTGTTCAGCTCAGTGTCATCCAAAACAGAGAAACAAAAGGTGGAAAAACTCAATTTCCATCAATACCAACATATTCTTAGAAGAATTATGGTATATTCCCACCACAGAATAACATGTGGCAGAAAAAAGTGGTGAACTAGAGCTTTAGGTCACAAGAACTACTGTTATATAATTCAAGGAGGGGGGTAAAGGGAAGCTATCAAAGAAGAAAATCTGTATGACACCATCTATACAATGTTAAAAGCATGAAAAATTAAGCAACATTTTATAGTCGTATAAAAGAAAAAATGATATATGGATATGGTAGGTATGAAGATCGTTTAATGTCTATAATGCAGGTATAGAGTTGGGAAGGCCACATAACCAGGTTCCGTGTTATGGGTAATGTTTGCCTCTTCAGCTGCATGGCAGATATATGAGTGTCATGTTATTCTTTGTACTTTTTTGAATGTATGTAATATTTCATGATATATTTTAAAATAATAATGATACAACAGAAGATTAAAAAATGTGTGGGAGTGGCCATCTTGGGGAAGGTGTGTTGGAAAGTACAGCAGTGGTAATCAGAGAAGAGAATGCTTAATGCAGAGAGTTTTGAAGCGGTGCAGTTGCTAATGGTGAAATGAACACCTATGCTATTACACTGAGAACAGACAGCAGAGGCATGGGGGGTATGTTACCAATCTCTGCATTACTATAACACAATACCTGGAATTATTAGCTTAAACAAAACATTATTGTAATTTATAGTTGTGGAGGGTTCAGTCAATTGTCAGTTGGCCTTGTTATCTCTGAGCCACGGCAAAGCAGTAAGTAGCACCTCATGGTGAGGAACACGTTGTAGAGCAAGCTGATCATCTCATGGAGATCAGAAAGTAAAAGAAAGAGAGGATGAGGCAGGACCAGTGTCCACAATCCCACTTTAAGGCACACCCCCACTGAACTCAGACCTCCCCCTGCTCCTCCATTCTTAAAAGTTCCACCATTTCTCAGGGGTATGTCAGGCTGGCCACCAAGCCTTTACACCTGGGCCTTTGGTGGGTAATTTAAGATCCAAACTACAGCAGTAGAGGAAAAGGTCCGTATGTATGCAAGCATGTGAGAAAACTGAAAATCCAGGGTTTTGATGTTTTATGTAAAACTGAAGGATATGAATAGCAAGGCTGGAAGCACAGCACAATTCCTTGCTTAGAATAAGTGTACAAGGAATACTGAAATGGAGAGAATTCCCATAAATAAAGAAGTTATTGATAATCATAATGGTTTTCTTTCACTGTAAAGTATTCATGTGCTGTTGAATAGTGTTCCATTCCTTAGGAAAAGCTGAGAAGGAAATAGTTACATAATAGTTATAATGTGATGGCTGACCTCACCTGCAACCTCATCCACACAGTATTGTCAGTTGAGATGATTTTGTATGGAAAAAAGGAATTAGTATGATAAGTGAAAAGCCATTAGATTATCTGTACTAAGCATAGAAACCATCCCTGCAAATGGTAAAGAACAACAGGAACAACAAGATCATTGCATGAGTGAATAGCTGGGATAGATTTTGTAAAAATTCATCTTACCAGGAACTTTATACCAAAAGAAATCTTCAGAGGGAGATACAGTAATTCATTTTTTCCTCCAGAGCCCTGATCTCCAAATGATCTCTTAATGCTGAAAATTCTCTGAGGGAGATTTCAATCAAGAAGCATCCCTCTTCTCAAGCTCTATTTCTCTGATCTAAGTATCACTACCAAATCTGCAAACACATAAATTCTCATCTATCTAGAAATTCAGCACCTGACATAGCAATGAACACAGAGGCAATGTGTTTTAGAAATCACAGGAAGGCAGGTCGCTTTGAATGTGTGAATGGCCTCTTTGCTCTCCACCAGGAGCCTCTCCATATGGTAGCTGGGGTAGGAGTTTAATAACCAAATTGAAGAGAAGTGCAGAGGAAGAAAGAGATGTCCCCAAATCCTGCTCCTGCCCCATGAAAACCTTCAAAGCTTTCAAACTGATCTCAAATATCACCTGCAAGATGAAAAAATCAACAGATCTAAAAGATGTCTTGTAATCAAAACTCCATTAAATGCTAAAAACATAACTGGGCCTTCATTATTGAATAACCTAGGAAATTGATAGGTACTACTTGGGGGTACACAGATGTTTAATGATAGGCCTATGATAGAAGGCAGTGCATGATTGCTAAACTAATGATCTACTTAGAAGTGTTGAAGATGTCATGAGTCATGCTATCTGATGTCATGAATTTTTATTGTATATAACCGTATCTTGGTAAATATCATTATAGCTTTAAAGATAGTTGAGAGACATTTCCAGATCAGTATGATGAAATGATGTAGGGTTATAGAAACTACTTTTCCATGTTTAAAAATATAGGTTGTTAAGAAAATGAAACGTTTTCTAGCAACAGCCAAATAAGGAAAAGATATAGTATTATGTCATAAATATTGAAAGTAGTTTCCAAAGAAAGAAACAAGATTCTAGAGTACCGTGACTCTAAGGGACTCCAACCCAAGAAGAAGTATTCAGGAAAGCAAGACCATGTCATGGGAGTCTTGTAACAATATATCATTTTGAGGAAAGTAGACTAGAGGTCATTAAACAATCTTGGGAAATGGCAAGAAAAAAATCTAAGGGATGTGCTATGGTTTGGAGTTTGGATAGGCGGCACCCAAAAGCCCATATGTTAAAGGCTTGTCACTGGCCTTTGTCACTTTTGGAAGGTGCTGGAACCTTTAGGAAGTGGGACCTAGTGCAAGAAAGTTAGGTCATTAGGGCCATGACCTTCATGGGGTTATTGAGACCCCGGCCATCCTTCTTCCTCTTCTCTTTTTGTTTCCCAGGGGCTGTGAGGTTAGCAATACCCTCTGACACTTGTACCCACCATGTTGTGCTGCCTTGCCACAGGCCCAAACCAATGAGGTCTTTGCTACAAAAACAGAAAGCTGACTGACATAAAGGAGAAATCTTCCAAAAATAGATACTCAGTCCTCATACCCTAGAACTAGTCATCCCTCTGCATGGACAAGTTCCACATCATAGGTTCAATGAATGGTAGAAGGAAGATATTTGAAAAACATCTGTACCTATAGTGGACATGTACAAATTTCTGTCTTGTCAATATTCCCTAAACAATTACTTTCTTGTGAATATTCCTGGTATAGCATTTGCACTGTATTTAGTATTATAACTGCAGCAATGAGTGAAAGTATAAGTTATGTGTCAATTAATAACCAGGATGGGACACATTTTGAGAAATGCACCAGTAGGTGACTTTTTGCCGTTATCGTGCAAACATCACAGAGTGTGCTTACACAAACCTGAAAGGAATGTTAACCACTTGACATGGCCTCTTAGTCTAATCAAGAGATGTGGTAAACACAAACCGCATGAGGCTGTTGCCTGTGTGACACAGCATACAGTTTTGCAGTAAACACTTTTTCATAGTAAAAGGAGCACACTCTAAAATAATGATAAAAATTATAACCTAGTAAATGCATTAGCTTAGCAAATGCACTTATTACTATTGCCAAGTCTTATACATTGTAAATAATTGCATGTACTTTACTTTCCTACAAATGGCAGAGCAATAGGTTCACTTATATTAGCATCGCCACAGACACAAATGAATAAAACATTGTGCTGTGGTGACGTGACAGCTGTAACATCACAAAGCAATAAAAACTTTCAAGCCCCTTATGATCCCAGGGGACCACAATCACAGTGCATACAGGGTACATCATTAATTGAAATGTCCTTTTGTCACACATGACTGTATGAGGGGATGCACACAGGGTCTATGCAAATACTATGCCACTTATATAAGATGCTTTAGAACCCACAGGTTTGGGTATCTGTGGGTATCCTGGATACCGAGAGACAGCACAGCTAAAGAAACAGTGGTCATTACAGCAGTAAAGCCCAAGTCACTTATGGTTCCTGCAATCATTTTCTTCAGTTTAGAGGAACTTTTGATGATAGGGAAATGCTTAGTGAAGTTCAGAAACATGTCCAGCTTCATGTCAATTTATTCTCCTATCAAGTTTAAGTAAAATTCACTGTGATTTTCAAAATGTAAGTCACTTCTACAGAATACTATGTGTTCGAACAATCATTTGACATGCTACTCATCTAAATCTATCTACCTACCGACTCCATACCACAGAGCAGCCAATGAGCTACAACACAATTTTCATTTAGCCCACACAGTGTTAACATTTTTTATTTAAAATTTAAATCAGGGAGCTTCAAGTACAAGTGCGAACAGCTCAGTTCCTAAGAAATCAGGAGTTCTGATAACACTGGGCCCAGACTCGCACCTGGCCACCTCCTGCTCTCTCTGTGGGCACTCCCTGCCCATCTGGAAGGGGTGTGCCCGCTGTGCCTCAGTTGCCACTACTCCTCAGTGTGCGGCCAGCAGCGAGAAGCCCATTGGTTGCTATAGATCATCTGACTTGGGGTGGGATTTTCTTAGAGTAGAGAAATAGTTCTCCACAGCCATGTGGACAATCCCAAGGCAAACGAAAAGGATTCTTACAGCCAGTCCATCTCAACATTGAGGGTCCTTTCGATTCTCGAGGGCACCTGAGTTTGCAATATTGGCTTAGAGATCTAGGATGATGCTCACCTTAGACCAGTGCTACCTTTTCCCCTTCTTGTACCTCTCCCTTGTACTTTTCTACATTATGTCATCGTTATGATGAAATTTCATCATTTAAAAAAAGGTGTTACATTTGTACATATACATAACTAAATATATGTGTGTGTTTATATTAACAAACATATATGTGTACATAAATATCTTTCTATACATTGATTCTTTACTTGTAACAAATATATACCTGTAAAGAGTAGAGTATCTGGAAATCAGTCAAGAGGAAAGGATATAAAGTACCCTTGGAAAAAAGGAGAGTAAAGAACCCTTGAAGATAGTCTGTGAACGTTCTCCTGAGAGAATAAAATGAGATTCTCAATAAGATTCTTTAGACACACCTCAGGGATTCGTATATATATATATATATGATATCTGCACATATGTGTAACCATAAATCATAAATGAGGTGTTCATTTATTAGACATTATTTAAAGAGCAAAGAAGACAAAGGATGAAAAATAGCAAGACCGATTTTGTGGAGTTTGGAAGGAGTTCTCAGAATGGGAAGAGGAGGAAGTGGGGGAATGGAAGGAAAAAGGACCAGGGCCCAGTGTGGACGTACACCAGCCCCCCAAGATAAGTGCATTTACTACATATCAAAAATATGCACTAATAAACATTTTTTTAAAAGGACTTTTCAGAATTTCTAAACAGTGACAGAAAATAAATGCTGTTTTAGTATCCAGAAGAAAAGTTTTCAGAGAGCAAGGTCTATTCCAGAGAAAGCCACATCCAAACTAGGGAGCTATTTATTCAGTTTTTTCCCGAAGAAAGACTGGCAAGGAACTTCATCTGAATACGTAATAAGATTTCCGTTAAGTTGTGTTTAATCAGTCTTCCTGGTACTTGTCTCTAATTTACAAAGATGGATCATTTCCCCCTTCAAATTATTCAATTCAGTCTCCAGTCATTGTGTTCAACTTACTCGAAGCCAGAAATGATGGATGTATGGGAGGTACAAAGGCAGCAATTTCACACCTGTGCATGCTTACAAATTATGGTTTCATTAGATTTCTTTTTCTTTTCTCCAAAAACATACCAGTGGTATTGATGGCTTTTGTCCTATAATTGACCTTAACAACTATAAACTACTCTAACTACGCTGAAGTAGGTAATAAATAAAAATCACAAAGCACAAAAGTGACATTGAAATGTAGTGTTTCCAAGAAATCATCTGCTTTAGAACTATACCAGCTAATCAAAAGCCACTGCTTATCGTGATGACATGGTAAGAAAAGTAGGAAGCGTCCGGACCAGCGCCTAATGTATTTTTTAATCCAGTCTTTAGATTTCATTGCTGCACGTTCTTCTATTCTGCGGATGATTTTATCCCTTCCTTCCCTGGTCCCCTAAGGCAAGAACGGTACTTCACTCTGCTAGAAGCTCAATCGTGGGTAAATACCAGTGCCCATGTATCATAATCTCCTTTCTGAAAAGACAAATTGCTCTCTGTCCTGAAGCAGGTTTTCTGATGGGTTTTATCACCAACTGCTGTTCGGCTTTCAAAATATTCCTTAACCTCCCTACTTCCTACACTTTTGCAATGTACAAGAAAGAGGAAAATAGTATTTTTTTAAGCAAAATATCTGTGTATGTTTAAAAATTAGGTTATAGTTGCCTGATGCATTCAAAATCTATTTGAACCTATCTATCCATTCAAAATGCATGAGGCAATTATGTCAGGCATAATATATTGTCTGTATGCATATTTAATGAATCCATACATATAAAGCACTTAGTACCTGGCACACGTGGCTCAAATCACATTAACTATTACTGGGAGTATATTCCTCCAATTCTTTTCTGTCTTTACTTTCTTAGCACAGTTCTACTGCTGGAGATCTATCAATGAATGAAAGTGAAACCTCTCCCTTTGTGGACCTTGGGTTCTGATGGGAAGATCAGCTGATTAAACATGTACATTATATTCGATGATTGGAGGCTAAAAGCACAGTAGATAAAAAGCAAGTAACAAAGGAGCACTGGGGGTGTGGAAGGAAGTGGTTGCTTTGTAATTCTGAAGAAGGTGGCCAGCAAACAGGCAAGGAGGGAAGACAAGGAGCTAGGAAGTGTGTGGGGGGAGTGTGTTGCGGGCAGAGAGAACAGCGTGTGTGAGGTACGGCAAGCAGGCCAGCGTGGCTACAGATGAGGGCAGGTGGGGACAAATTGTGTGGTATATACACACCACACTCCCTGCCTCTGTTTGTCAGGACCACCATAATGAATGCCATCGGCTGCATGTTCAAACACCAGGGACATATTTCCTCCTAACCCTGGAGGCCGGAAGTCAACAGTCAAGGTCTGCGCAAGGTTGGTTTTTCCTGAGGCCTCTGTGCTTGGCTTGTGGGCGTCTGTCTTCTTAATTATCACTTGTTCTCTTTGCGTGTGACTGTTTCCCAATTTCATCTTATAGGGACACCGGTGAGACTGAATTAGGCACGCCCTCCTGACTTCCTTTTACTTTAATTACCTTTGAAAAATGTAGAGTCACAGTCTGAGGTGTTGTGGTTAGGCCTTGAACTTACAAATCTTTGAGGGACACAACTCAGCACATAATACCCACATTAATGTCCTCCGGTCACACATACTGCGGTGAAATCCCCTTAATACAGGCTTCCTTCCTACTGCAGGGATCTGCTTATGAGACTCTACTACCTGCCTCACTTCCTGTTTAGGGGACCTGCCTAAGACTTAGCATTTTGCGATTGCTCTAAAGATTAGAAACATTCCCAGTGTTCATATGAGAAGTTTGGGATTCTGAATTGTTTGTTTGCAATAAAGACATAATTTTGGAGAGGTAGGAAAATACAGACAAGGAAAGAAAAAGAACATCATCATAAGGGAAAGCAGCTACTTGACAGTGCCCTAATTTCTCTATTTTTATTGACACTAGAAGAAAAAAGGAAGGAGGGAAGGAAGGAGGGAAGGAGGGAGGGAGGGAGGGAGGAAGGCAGGAAACGCTGCTGCGTGAATACTCTAAATCCATTGTCTTCAATTCTGCACCTTGCGTGGTCTCCCCCATGACTTTGTTAAAAGCATCCTTATTAGCAGAAAGATTGATTTTCTTGTTTGTCACTGGAGCCACCAGAGCTATGGCTGGAGAACACGTTTAACCACTTTTTGTAGCTTTTCCACTGCTTTCAGAATGTGTTTTGGTCCAATTAAGAGCTTTAGGCCAATCTTAAGATCTACTGAAATTTCAATTCTTGTTGGGCCCCCCTGGCTTTAGTCACCTAGCTATCACTTATTTTAACAGTGCTTTGACTCATATCCCTATGCTCCACCCTACACAGAAAAAGGCCTCAGAGAAAATGAAGTTAAGAAGAAAAATATTGTAAGCTTGTGAACTACGTCTGTGTTTTTCCCCAGATTCCATTTTGCCATAACTTGAGGCAGAACGGACATATATCTTTATGACCCACGCTCGCTCTTCTGCATTCTGGTACTCCAGGCCTTCTCGTCCTGCATGCCCTTGAGCATTCTGTGTTGCAGTTACTTCATCTGAAGGACAGGGGTAGATGTGTGTACTTCTGAGGGAGCTTTAGAAAGCTTTAAAAGAGTAATATCTCAAAAAAGAAAAGAGTACACAGACCCTTAAGTATTTAGAATATTGAATGGTTCCTGGCAAGCAAAATATATAACATTCTGTTGTCTGTTATTATCTTTTGCCAGGAAATTGCACGAAAGGAGTAAGGCATTCAGTGCTGTAAAACATTCATCTAAGTTTAACAGAATGTATAAATCAGAACTATCAGAAATAAACTGTTAAAATGCTGCTTCTCTGATGAAAATGTCATTATGCATGAAATACTGACTTAAATAATTATTATGAACTTACTTCTCTCAAGTAACCAACAGTCACTTCTTAAGATATGAATGGTATTCTTTTTGAAATTATTGGGGGGGGGGTTCACAACCTCCGGAAGTAGTTCAAAAACTGGTAGAGTAGGTGGCAGACCGGAATTCAAATCAAGGCCTTAGGGGACCATAAACAGCCACCAATGGCCCCTGTGTTGAAAGGTTGTTCCCCAGCCCAAGTGCTGTTGGGAGATGATGGAACCTTTAGGGTGTGGGGCCTAATGGAAAGAAGTTAGGACCTGGGGCTGCCCTTGAAGGGGATACTGGGGCCTCGGAGATTGCTTGGGTCTCTCATTGCTTCCTGGCTGCCCTGGGTAAGTGGGCCTCTTCCAATAGCTGTTTCTGCCCTTCTGTTCTGCTTTCCCATAGGTCCCAAAGCAATGGAGCTAAGCAACCATGGACTGTCACCTCTGAAAGCAGGAGCCAAGATAAATCTTTCCACCATTTAAAATTATTATCACAGGTATTTTTCCAGAGTGATGGAAACTACTACATAAACCCGTGATCCTTAAGCCTATATTCTTGATTGTGAGATAGTTATGAGGCTGTTGAACAACCTATCAGACCTCTACCAATAGTCTCAGCAGCATCTGAGGTTATGTCACAGCAGGAACAGAGCAGTTTACCAAGCAGGACTGTAGGAATTCAGTGGAAATTATGGGTCCTTGGTCTATTATTAAAATAGAGAGTTTAAAGTATCTAGGGAAAAAGATCAAAGTTGAGGGAAAACGTTAACTGTGATGATGATATTTATTGAGCATTCATATTCCACTACACTACACAAATGTTTAAAAAAATAAATAGCAACACAATCTTTATAGGAGAGCCGAACATGGCTGAATCCATCTTCAGCAGGCATATGACCTTTCCATGTGGATGCTATGGAAATCATTCGCTAGAATTAAGGTCTTGGGCTGTTGAAACTATACAATAGGCAATCAGAAGAAGGTGCTTTACCAGGCTTCCAGGTGCCAGCAATCTCTGCTCATTAGCTATGATTTGTCATTACTTAAAAAGTCAGCAGAATGAAAATGGATTTTTAAAAAAATTCTTCTGATACTTTGATGTGACATTTTTTTCCATGAGACCCAATTTCCTCACACTTCACTTGATCGATGTTGGCAACCTCCTAGGTGTATTAACAGGTGGTGTTGACAGGTTGGTTACAAGAGGAAATTAGCACACATCAGAGATGTTGGAGATCACTGCCTTTTGCAATCACTTTCATTGTAAATAACTCAATGCAGCTTCCCGCCTATCCCTTGGGCAGAGAGAGTGTGCCCACACACAGGAGGTGCCCAGGGCACAGCTTCCTATATCAAGCAAAGTCTAATGCTGTGTCTTCACTAGAAATTTGGCAAGAACCAGTTTCAGTGCATAAAATATTTAAAATAACTTAGATACAGTGTATTCATCTCCTAGACCTGCCATAATCACTACAAGCTGGGTGGCTTGAACAACAGACATTTCTTCTCTCCCAGCTTGGGACAGTGAAAGTCCAAAATCAACCTGTGAGCAGGACTGTGCTTCCACCAAAGATGCCAGGGAAGGACTTATTCTGGGCCTCTCTCCTGGCTTCTCATAATTGCTTGGCTGGAGGCAGCATAAATCCAACCTCACATGACATTTTCCACGTGTGAGGGTACCTGTATCTATATTTTCCCTCTGCAGAGGGACACAAGTCATATTGGATTGTGGCACATGCTGATGGCCTCATCATAATTGCATTACCTCTGTAAAACCTATCTTCAAGTAAAGTCACACCATGGTGTTGGTATTAGGACTTCAACACATGAGTCTGAGGGGGTTACAATTCAGCCCATAACACCCTTTAGTGGTATATCCAGCAGCCAAATTGCAGAAGGAAAGAAGCAGGAACCATGTTGTATAATACACATGTGGGTATTAGGATCACACAGAAATGGGTATAAATGCCAACCTGGTCACCTGTGGCCTGAATAGTCTCTTTACCATTGTTGAATGGTAGGTCACAATTAACTAGTAAATTTTAAGTGATACCTGTGAAATACATTTATTTTTCATACTGTATTTAGCAAATATTTCTTTATAAATATTAATTCCTGAAACATTTATACCAACCTTAGGGAGAAGGTACAGGTGTACATACAAAACACTCAAATTCATTTACGGTTATACAACCAGGAGGAAGAAAAGAAATGATTTCAAGCTAGCATCCTGGCCAAGATCTAAGAATTTAACTATCCTGTCATGCAGTAAATTCTGTCTGGCACATCTTCACACCCGATTTTTTGTTGGCTTTAAACCTGGCACAAAGGGAGACCCAAGGTCCTTAATATGACTGACAAGCCTGTAGAAGATGGCAGCTTGTGTAGCCTCATCTCCTATTACTTCCTCCTCACCATCTCTGCTCCAGCCACACCGCAGCTCTTGAACATGCGGGCAGTCTCTTCCTCAGGACTTTGCAGTTGGTGTTCCCTCTGCCTGTAATACTTCTCCAGCTTCCATACATCCTGCTCTAGTTAGTAGCTGGAGAGACACTCATCTCTCAACCTGGCCATTTCTGTGCATCTTATTATTTCATTTTTTTCCCTGTCATTCATTAGTGTCTGCAACGTGCATATTTATTGCTGTTTGTATGTTGCTCATCTTCTTCCATTCCCACCAGGAGCTTTATAAAGTACATGAATAACACAAGTATAACACACGGCTCATGAGCTTCATGAGTGTTTACATGTTTATTAACTGCTTAGCACATACACAATAAATACTATCAACAACGCACATGTGCATTAACATATTAGGTGGCTGCAACTAGTCATGATCATTAGATCATGTTCCATGAATAACAGATGCAATTGTTTAAAACAGAGAAACTAGAAATAATGGAAAGTGGCACAGAAATGAGTTGCAAACAAAATAATCTCAGTTGGGGTTTTTTTTCTTACTATTTAAGAGGATGCACCAGGTGGGATTCAACATACACCGGGCTTTCCAAATTGTACTAGAGTGCTGCTTGGTATAGAAAAAGCACTCAGCAGAAGGGGGTTGAGCAAAGCATGAGGGGAGGGAGAGGAGAAAGAGAATGGTGGAGGGAAGGAGATGCTGGGGAATGGATATAGTTTGGCCCCTAAGAGTTCATGTGCTGGAAACTTGGTCCTTGGTGCATCAGCACTGAGGTGGGTGGTGAAGCCTTGGGGGAGCCGATTAGATAATGGGGCACCATCCTTGGAAAGGATGAATGCCCATCTCCTGGGAGTGCGTTCGTTCTCCTGAGAGTGGATTGGTTACCAACAGTATGTGATAATAAAATATGGCCACCTCTTGTGCATGATCCCCTCTTCATCCGGTTGCTTCTCTTTCTATGTCTCCACCACACTGTGAAGCAGCCAGCAGGCCCTGCCCAAAAGCTGAGGCCATGGGGCTGCCTGATCTTGGACTTTCAGCCTGTAGCACGGAGCTAGAAACAGTTCTTTATAAAGTACCCAGCATCAGGCATTCAGTTAGTGCAATGGTAAGTGAACTAAGACACGGACGGCCTTCCTGGAGGAAGAAGGGAAAGGAGGAACATTTGATCTCCTATTTTTTGCAGGGCAAGTACCTATTAAGGTGCTGGCAACACACAAATAAAACCCAGGCTAATCCTGAGAGGCACTGTCTGTCTGGTAGCCAAATGTGTCCCTCAACAGGTGATGTTCTCCAGTCAAGCCGGGCTGTATGCATGTAGTTGTCCTGGGAATGCCTCCACTCCTGAGTCCTGGGTAGAAGGGATTGCCTCTGAAGCCTTAAACTCTGCCTCTGAACTGACAATTTTACCATAACTAGCATGAGACTTCTTAGATGAGGGTGACTTTCTGAACCATTCTCTGTCTTTGGTGACTCAAAGCAAGTCTTCAGCAGGAGCCTGGTGCCAACCCATTTTCTCTTTGCCTTGCAAAAACCGAAGGCATTTATTTTCTGATAGGCTTTTTCGGGGGTCTCTTTTTTGCTGTTCTCAGCAAAGGAAAGACAATAGATTGCCAGTGACTATGTATGCCTGCGTAACCCCTATAATAATAAATGACCACACTGAAAGGCTGGCAGAGCCGAACCCATGCTCCAGGAAGCACATGTCAGTTTGACAATCCTAAATGTTTAAAAGAAAAATAGGCCAGACCCAGGTTGTGAGGTCTGTGACTAATGAGAACCCCTCGGGGCGCTACTCATCACCAGTGTGAAACTGGAGGCAGAGCTGCTGAGAAATCACACAAGCCACCCCAACCCTCCATGCACTGGGCCTCAGAATTCCACTGTGGAATGTTCTTATCAGCATCTAAAGTCACTGCATTTCTTGCAACCTTTCTGGCACAGCAGCACCTAGTGATGCTGCTATATAAGGCAATTCTAGCTGCCAATGAGCTGCTTTTGTGACAGAGCTCAGAGTGCTGGTCCATTCTCCTGTCAGTTCCTGGGCAATTGGGGAGGCTTCTTGGATGACATCATTCGGGCCTCAGACTAGAAATATGCAGAAATGTGCTGTAATGAACGGTGTGTGACATCTACCTATCTGAATGCATTTTCATAAGTAATCCACTTCCTGAGTATTCCCTGTGGGAGACACCCTGGTCCACTCAATTTGCCCAAGCCGGGAACCTAGATGGCTGTTCCTCTTCCTGCTTACTCATTCTGTAGCTAGATTTTCAAGTTCTTCCAGTGTCACTTCCCAAACCCATCTTCTTTTAGGGCCCCTGTTTAGCCCCTTCAGTGGCCCTTCCTGCTGGGGTCCTTTCCTTACCACCCTCATCCAGAGGGACGCCCTACATGCTCCCTCTGAAATCCATCACGCAGATGCCCACTGCGTTAGGAAAAGAGCCTGACTTCTATGACCCAGTGCAGCCTACCTTCCCCATCTTGTTGTCTGCCACACTTGTCCTCCTCCTAACTTTCCTCAGGCCAATTCCAGAGCCACCTCTGTCAGCCTTCTCATCTACATTTCTGCCTGGAGCTCCTGTGTCCCTTTTATTAAACTTATTTTTAAAGACTCCCTTCCTATCCAGAATGATTTAGACCCTCTTTGCTGGAACGTCCACTGAATCCCGTATATACTGTAGTATGCACGCATTTCCCTGCATTCAAGTTGATTCATCTACTACCTCTCTCTACACTGCATGTTTTTCAGAGCAAAGGCTATGTCTTTACACATTTTAAGTCCCTCACTCTTAGATCAGTTCATGGCATAGAATAAGTGTCAATGACAAATGCAATAATGATTTTCTTGTCTGCTCCTAGCATAGCATAAGGCTAAATAAATCTCAACTAAATGAAATAAATGGAACATGACACTTGGGGGAGCTTCAGATTTAACTAAAAATATGGCATTACTTTCTACAGGAGCCTGAGAGAAGGATTCTAACACTGGTGGGGAGAAGGTTCCTCCCCTATCTCTATCAGGGCCATGTGTTAGAAATAGAGCAGGGTCTGGGTTGCAGCTCAGTGGTAAAGCACTTGCCTGACATGCATGAAGCCCTAGCTTTGACCCCCAGTGCTGCAAAGAAGGAGAAGGGCAATTAGAGTTGTGAATGGGGTAGCAAAAGGCAGTGGGAAGGAGGGCATGATTTGGTGCGTGGAGTCATTTGACAGCTAAGCCACTCTGACAGTAAGCTGCCATTAGCGTGAACAATAACAGAATAGCAGATATTCAAAGGCATTGGGTAAACATGGCAGGGCCAGTGTGGCTAGAGTGGAGACTGTGAAAGCTTACAAAAGCAAGTACTGGTCCTCACACACCCAGGAACTTTTCAGGAGTAATTACGCTAGCTGGGAGACCAAAGTCTGTTGATTCTGTTTTGAGCCAAAACAGAAAAGAGTCAATGACTCTTTGTAACGTATATGGAAAGGTGAATAGGGTACATGTCTAAGTACACTCCAATCCTCATTGGAATCACACAGACAGCACTTACAGTTCTGCTGGAGGAAGCTTCTTAACTACATGGCGAGAGGAGGCTATGTGTATGAGCTAACTGCCCCGAGTAGGAACTGGTATAAAATTACATGATCAGCTAAAGGTAGGAATGTTATTACTTCCTCCAAGTCTTTGGCCACATATTTTGAACATGTACAGATCAAGGGCAGAGCTCTGTACCCTAAGATTGAGACTTCCTTTTAGTTTCCCAAGAATTCATTAATTCACATGACTCACTCCTTTATACTGCTAATTATCCTGACAGTCATGGTCCAATCTTAACTGCCAATGTCTTACAAGAGACCTTATCAAATTCCCTGCCGGGATCTGCTCCTTCTAGATGCATGCTCGTGGCTTATAACATTCTCCCAGATGGATGGATGTTTATTTGGACTGGCCCAGCAGCCTGTTTCATCCACAGTAGTGCCACCAGAAACCTTTCTACATATTCACAACCAGGGTAAGGATTTTTTTTTTTATTTTAAAGAGAATGGTAAAAGAACAGTAGCAAAATACCAACATCACAAAAACAAAACAAAGCAAAAACATAAAAATGATACAGGGTTTCACAAAAAAATGGTAAGAATTTACAGTGGTTGTTATATTACATATTGTTATCTTCAGCAAAGTTGCTCACATTACCAGATGTAAGAATGCAAGACTGATCAAACCATTAAGGCGAATAAAAAAAAATAATTAAGCAAAACATTAGAGATGATTCAGAGCTTCACTAGATAAAATGGTAGGAATTCACCAATGGTGTTATATTGCATATTGTCTTCAATCAGTTGCTCAGATTAACAGAGATAAGCATGAAAAACCGGTCAAAATAAAAGTTAAGCATTAACTGTTCCTTTCAATAGGCCCTCAGATATCAGCAGTACAGTTATCCCAGCCATCCTACACACACACACACACACACACACACACACACACACACACACATATGTGTATGTATATATATTGCCTTCCTTCTTTCTTTTTCTTCTTTCCTTCATCCCAATTGTTCCTTCCTTTGAACAATTTCTATCCCTTTTATACTATCTATCATATGTTTTGGGTCACATTTTTGCTGATTAAAAAGAGCGTGTAAACCTGTTTTCTATGACATCAACCAATTTAAGAATTTGATCAAAAAAGGAAACAAGTGTTTAATGTACTCGTTTATGTTGTACATAGAATGAATCAAAGTAGTTATGATTTCCATTTGTGAGAACTAGCAGAATAACAATATGTGACCTTTCCTGGAACTAAGTTATCTCAGCTGCACAATGTGTATAACGTGATTAATTGTATTACAATGCAGACTTTAATAGATGTGTAATTCTCAAGGAATCTCAACACATGTATCCACTGAGCCCTTACTTAAATACCAAGCAATGTTCCAGACACTGTGGATTCAGCAGCATATGAAGATCAGATCCCTCTGCCCAGAGAACTGGTAGTCTAGTAGCTAGACCAGGTCAATTTTGGAGCAAATCTACCAATGTTTTCATTACTCATAAATAAAGTTTATCTGAAGGCAGAGATGAGAAATGTATTTATAACACCTGGATATTGTGTTAGATTTTCTCTTCCATCTTGAATTTATTTTTCTTCTGAGGCCTCTTCTCATTCCCAGTCTGAAGATCACTCTTCTTTATTGAGAGAACAGAAGCAAAACTAAGAGAGATATCGTTCTCTCCTCTTGCTCTTGTCTTTTCTCAGCTTCCTGAGGCAGCACCTATCCACCTTTGCTCTTTTTTACGTTCTGAGCATATGTAGCTTTCAAAGCCCTGTAGTTTTCTTCTCCCTTGCTGATTTAAGAGTCCAGATGACACAGCCACCTATGTTCCCTCCTGTCTTCTGTAGCAGGTCTTTTAAAATGTGCTGTGATTCATACAGGATGATCCCCCCCCCCCCCGGGAGCTCTTCTTTTAAGGGTTTGGTTCCCAGTGCAGCGATGACCAACGATGAGGCCGAGAGGAGTGACTGGATCATGAGGCACCTCCCTCATTAGAGCATGAACCCCGAGGTGAATCCATAGCTCAGGTCTGCTAGGAGACAGGGCCCGGTTGGAGGGAGCAGGTCCCTTCAGGCATGACTCTGAAGGGTATGTCCTGTCCCAGCACCCCACCATCTCATCTCCTGGCTCTTTCCTGTCTGCTACCTGGCTACTGTGAGCTGAGTAGCTTTCCTCTGCCATGGCTTTCCGCCGTGATGTTTCTGGTGTACAGCTCCCAAACTATGGACTGAAAACTCTGAAATGGTAACTAAAATAGATCTTTTCTCTTTTAAATTGTGGCTCTCAGGTATTTTTGTCTCAGGAGCAGAATGGCTGGCCAATACAGTGAAGGTATGAATAAATGTCTGAGTTCATCCAAGAGCTTCTGGTTGGCCCTGTTGGCTGTGGCAATATCACTGCCCCATTTACTTATTTTAAGTAAATGGTATGTTTTCTCTCTCTCCTTCCCTCCTTCCCTCCCTCCCACTCTCCCTTCTTCTCTTCTTCCTCCTCCTCCTCCTCTTCTTTCTCTCTTGTTCTTATTCACTCTGTACTCTTTTTAGAAATCTGACCCAAATGTAGAAATTCTGTAGCAGTCTTCCTAAAATCTAAGACTATTACAAATCTCTAGAACAGTGTGACCAGTGATAGCCACACAGGCAATTACTGATTTTCTATAAGTCACACTTAAAAGAAACGGGTCAATTTATTTTAATTACACATTTGACCCAATGAACCAAAAAATATTAGCATTTGAACATCTAATCGCTAAACTAATTATTGATATGTTCTGTGTCATTTTTGTTTTCTACCTCTGAGTCCTCAAAATCAAGTGATTTTTTGTTTTGTTTTGGGTTTTTTTTTTGTACTTCCAGCACGTGTCAACTCCGATTAGCCTCATTTCAAATGTTCAGTAGGCACATGCTCCTACTGGCTACCAGACTGCGCCGTACAGCTCAAAATCCAGCAGGCAGAAGCTATTCCCGTTCTCTACCAGCTCTTTTTAATACTGAATTATTCTTTCTCATCAAAGCATTTGGTTATGACACCACATAAAAGTCCCTTAAGTTCTAAAACTGAGCCAGTTTTAAGTAGTTTTACTCTATGAAGACCTCGGGCTTTGAGATTCTCACTTCTTCTCTCTTATAACTCACATATTAGTGTGTCCGACAGTATCATCTGACATCCTCAGCACCTTATAGGAAGTCACTAAACATCTGTTTTTCATCTGCACTATCTTAGTTGTTGCTTTTCATCTGCAGTGTCTTAGCTTGTCAAAAAAACGTAGTAGATGAATCTAGCTGTAAAAGATCTCTAACAAACAATGTGGCAGATGTTTGATCTCATTTACAAGCAAATAAATGCAAAATGAAAGAACAACTGGGAGGTATTTTAGCCTATGACATTAGTAATTTTCTTTTAAATGGCACACCCAATGAGGATAGGCCTTGAAAACTGTTTTTCACGCAGTTAGTGATATGATTACCCCCTACAAAGACACTCTGATAACATGATTCAATAATGTTATAAATATTTATTCCAGCTGAACTTTCACAGAATCTGTCCTATAGAAATTACCAGAGATATCAACAAGGTTATTCATATGGGGTGATTACTTCAGAATTATTTACAAAAGCTAAAAGTGGAAACAACCTCAATGGCCAAATGAGAAATACAATAAATAAATTACACACTCTTCATTAGGCAGCGTATTTATTAAAAACATCATGATGTAAGGTTTTCAGCAATAATAAATATATAAAAATTGTACATTAAGTGAAAATCCATGATTTTCCGCCTTATAACAGGCTCATGGCAATGGAACCAGCTGATCATGGACTGAAGCCCCTAAAACTATAAGACAAAATATATCTTTCTTCCCTTCAGGTTGTTTCCACAGGTATTTTATCATAGTGACAGAAATCTGACTAATACATGCACACATATCTATGTATGCATATGCATAGCTCTATATACAAACATATTTCTATGAAACATACAAATCATGGAAGGTAGAAGAGTATCTGTCCAAAAGTGAAAATGATGGTTATTTTAGTTAGAATAGAAAATACTTTGAACTGAACCATGCTCCATTCTTTTAAAAGTGATATTAGAATTTATTTAAATGAATGAATTTTTAAACGAAATGCATTTTTGTATTTAAAAATATCCTTTGGTCATGGTCCAGTGCTCTGAGAAAGGACCTGGACCCTGAAGCAAAGCATGTAACGAGGGCCTAGAGTGAGGGAGGACCTGGTTTCCACCCCAAGTATCATAGCACAAAAATAAATTTTAAGTTTTTAAAAGTCCCTTGGCGTAGTTCTGTCTGGGTGAGGCTACCAACTGAATACACATGCTTAGAATAAAGGAAACAGTTTGAAAATAAAGAACCAGGATCCCGATCCAGCCCCTACATCTCTGTGAGGCTCAAACCCCTTTTCACCGTGCTTCTTGCCTTTATTTTCCTCATCGTAACGCAAGCACTAAGTAGCATGATAAATTTTGCAGGTCTAAAATTTTATTACTTTACAAAAGACATGGGCCAGCATGCTCTTTATTATAGCTTTGTGGTGAGAACCAAGTGAGATGATATTTGGAAGACCAGTGGTTTAGAGGGCTTTGCGTGTGTCCCCAGAGGTTCATGTGCTAGACGCTTGGGCTCAGCATGATGTTAAGAGGCGGCAGAACCTTTAAGAGGCGGGGCTTAGAGGAAGGTGATTAGGTGATTGGAGCAGCACCTACAGAAGGGACTAATGCTGGTCTCTTGAAGTGAGTCAGTTTTCCCGAGAGTAGGTCGTTATAAAGCAAGACCACACAACACCCGTGGCCCCTCCCATATACAACCAGTTACCGTTCCCTTCTCTCCAAGTTATGATGCAGCCAGGAAGGCCCTGGCCAGGTGGTGTCATCTTCTGTTTGAACATTGAGCCATCAAAGTTGTGAGTAAAACCAGCCTCTTAATTTATAAAGTATCCAGTCTCTGGTATCTTGTTAACAGCAGATAATAGATTGGTACAACAATTTTATGCTGGTTCTATTATTAAAATAGAATTCTACTACTACGTTATGTACTCAGATTTGGCAAAAGATCAAATGATGGTGCCTGTCCGTTTGTGTGTATATGTATTGTTTCCTTTTTGGATTGGTTTATAGTGGGCTATGTTTCAACAAATCAACAAAGAGGAAGTAACGGTAACATTGCTCATAAGCAAGAGTAGTCCTTCTAGATCTTGCAATATATTAGGTTACCTCTTATTCAGTTTACCCACTATAAGAAATGTTATTTTGACAATTATACTTTTTGACAATTATACGTTGTTCAATAGCATGGGTGGAAAATGAAGATAATTTCCATTAAAACCCTCTGTTGAAATGCATTACACTTTCTCCAGAACAGAAAATAAAATAACCTGTTGTATACAATTAGCCATGAATGCAGTCTCTGAGTTATTTTGCCCACACACGAGTATTGTTTTCTTTGTAGCAGTGAGGTCCTGTCACTATGTTTAGCTGAGTTCACAAATCTGTGGTGACCTGTAGTTTCCGGGTCTTTCTACCATTCCTTTCCTGCTAAACTTTGTCTCCTGGCAGTAATTAACATCTCCTGCTATTGCCCTTGCCACACCTACTGCCAGAACCACCACAGCCACCTTGGGTCCATGGTTTGTCAAAGTACTATCTTTTGCCGCTATAGGGTTCTGAAAATTCTGTGTCCAAGGTTCCTTCCTTCATGGGTCCAGAATTTGGAGATTAATTGTTGTAACTGCCAAAATCATTGTAGATTCTATCACCTACAAAGTGGTTCTATTATTACCAAACCCAATGGGAGCCACCCTCACTGTCACCATATCCACCACCACCTTAGCTGCCACCAACGCCACCACAATCACTGAAGTTTGCTTCATGACCAAAACTGTCTTTACCACCAAATCCACTTCCATGAACCACCACAGGTTCCAGAAGCACCTCAGCCTCCTTGGACAGAAGGAGTACCAGCCATGTCATCTTTCAGTGGGGCTTCTGCCACAACACAGGGTGGCCGTTCACAGTATGGGATTTCTAAATGACAATCTCCCTCGCAGATTGGGTACCAAAGATCAGGACAGTGAAGGCTCTCTTCTTTGTGCTGCCTCAGTCGACCATAACTGCAATCACTTCAATCTTCCTATACTGTTCTCAGGAAGTGATGTTCTTCACATCTTCGGTAACGCCAGCAACAAACATATTTCTCACAGTTCAGGGGGCACCTGGTCTGTGAGACATCTCACTTGAGACAGCCTTCTGGATCCTAAACTGTTACATCCCACTGTGTGGATTTGCACCCGTGGCTGCACCCCTCACACACACGCAGGGGTATGAATGACAGTGTCCTGGGGGCGCGTGGCTTGGGGACCTCCTTACGACCCAATCCGTGAGTCCCCATTGATCAGCAGGGCTCCCCCCTGTGGGTTGTTTCAAAGCTCATCTCTTTGACAACAGCTTCTGCTGCTGTTCTGGCTCTTTAGACAACTCTGATTTAGAATCAGTGGCAGAGGGAAGAGAGACTTTAATGACATTTCCCATGTAGTGCATGGGTGGAAAGCAGTAAGTGAACAGACTTGTCCAAGAATTATATGACTTGAGACTTCTTTGAAACTGCCACTGAAGTTATTTGCCCACTTATTGGCTGCTAAAATTACACTCTTCTGTGTTTTATTTTCTGACTTAGTCATCAAAACACCGCGGTTGTCAAAAAAAATGAATACACCTATTGTGCCTGGAAGGTCAGCATACAAAGCAGTAGAAAAGTATGGGAATCTTAAGTTTTAAATCCTAGAAATAGAGACCACATTTTGTAGACTTACATACAAATCTGGAAGACATTTATTCTGCTAACGTGGTTTAAAACTTTTGGATAATGGCTGAACTCATTTATTTAAGTGATGTTTGCCTTCCAACCTTGTTAGGATGTATCAGGCAGTGATCTCCTGAGGGTGGCCAGAGGATACGACGGAAATGGTAACTCAAGTTGACCACCTGAGAAAGTGATGTACTGCATGAGCCAGTGTATAAAGAAATGAACTACTGTGAGTGGCAATTAAAATAGAAGGAACTAGGCACCACAAAAACACTATTGGAAAAGGTCCCTATGTTCCAGTCGGTAAGGAGCGTTTCTCTGCCGAGGTGACTATTCAGAGAATAAGGAAGGCAGAATCTGCACAGAGTTGGAGAAAACAACTGCAGGCAGCAAGAAAGCACACACGTGAAGGGCCCTGCTGTGATGTGAACGGGTCTCCCAAAGGCCACCTGTTGGAAACTTAATCTCCAGTGCAAAAAATGACAAACAAGACCCTTAACAGGTTTGATTTTATCCTGAATGCAGTGGAAAGCCACTGAGTTATTTCTATCCTTATAGAAATAGCCCCATTTACACAGCTTTGAAAATTTTTCTATTTTAAAAAATAATATATACATATAAATGGCAAATAATTCACCAGGAGCACAAGGTTAGGGAATGGCGCGTCAGCCTCTCCTGTTTCTCCCTGTTCCCAGTCCTGAGGTGCAAATCGGGGCCAGTTATCTGTGCAGAGATTTGTGCATGTTCGTCCCTTTCTGATTGCTGGGACAAAATAACCAAGACCTACAATTTAAGAATGGAGAGGTTTATGGTGGTTCCACAAAGGACAGCTTGGGAGAGGGGCATAGTGGAGGGCGGGAGCTGAAGGCATGATGGACAGGAAGAGGGAGAAGACCAGGGAGGAGTCGGAAGAAGAAATAAACCCTTCTGGGTCAGGCCCACTGTGATTTCCTTTTCCCACCAGACTGCGGCTCCAGCAGCAAGTGAGCCTTAAGCATCATGACCCGTCACTGTCCCACACAAGAGGATCTGGGGAGCATTGGACAGCCAACCCATAACTGCGTGCTTATGTATCTCGAGTTGGACTCAAATGAGAGCATAATGCACTCATTGCTCTATGCTTCACTTTCGGCTTTATATATTTTAATAACCACTCCATATAAATATATGTAGAATTGTGTGAATCAATATACATAGAATTCTTTGTGTGGCTTTGTCATGTTCTGTACTCTGTTCTTTGTTTGGATATTTAGCTTATTTCCAAATTTGCTATTATGTATACTGACACAACAAATGTCACTGTTTAATTTTTTCCAAATGTGATTACATCAATAAAAATGAATTCCCAGAAATGGAATAAATTTCTAGAAATACACATTTTAAAGCTAATGTATAGTGCCAATTTGCCCACCAGGTTGATTGGTATAATTATTTTATTCTGATCAATAGTATATGAACTTTTTTCATATATTTCCTCAACTACCAGATTATTGATATTTTGTTGTAGTTTGGTGGGGGAAGGATGTTACATCACAGTTGTAGTTGGCATTGGAAAGAGGCAGACTATTTTCCATATGTGCAAAATTCATTCGTATGTCCATTCCTTTGACTGCTTCCTCATGCTTCTTGTCAATTTTCCTTTGAGTTATTGTCTTTTCTTCTATTCGATATACAGACAATTCATCTCTCTATTATCCATCACTCAAGATGTATGTTGGAGTTTTCATCTATGCAGAATTTTTTTTACTTTATGTCATTAAATTAATTTGTCTTTTTAACAGCTCTTAAATTTTGTATAGTGGTTATTAGAAAGGATTTTCTACTCTCATGTTATTAAAAATAACAATTCAATTTTATTCACTGGTATTTTCCATATTTTGCTAAACATTTAAAAATATTTAATCAATCTACCATTTATTTTGGTGGAAGAAATGATTAAATTCATTTTTTTCCAGAAGGTTATTAAATTTTCCCAATTATCTAGTGAAAAAGCCAACATTTCTTTAGTCATATGAATTTAAATATTATTATGCACAAAATGGATTCTATATATATTTTGCTATTTTTTACTGTGTAGCCATGCCCATTTATGAGATGATATCTGTCTATAAGAAAATATAATGTACTATTTAAATTATTATGTATATAATGTACAACCAATAATGTACTATTTGAATTATTCTTTATAGCATTTAGTGAGAATATACCTTCCATTAAGTATTCCTCAGAATTTACTCTTATTGCTTCTTTTCCCATTGAACTTGGAAGCTGTTCACATAATTCCAAGAGCAATTTTCTTTGTTATTGTTGTTTAAATCACATTAAATTCATGATTTAATTTTGAGAAAATTGAACCTTACAATATTAGATCTTTTTACTCATAGATAAGGTATACCTAAAATTGGATTATGATTAATTTTATTTCTAGGTAGAATGTGAAACTTTCTTTCATATAGATCTTTGATATTTCTTATTTTATTTTTTATCATTTTATCACATGAAGACTTTCCTTTATTGTCAAAATGTTTAATCAATTGATTTTAATATTTATTTAATATCTAATTATATTCACTTATTGGATTTATGTTTTACAGGTATACAATCATAGAATCTACAAATGTCAATATATTTGCTTGCTCATTTTCTGTACTTTATTTTTCTTTTTTTTTTCCTACCTAAATGCACAGACCCTTTGGAAGAGTGGGAAGCACAGTGGTGATCCTGTAAATCTTTATTCATTTGTTAAGAAAGTATTTATCCACTCAGAAATTATTGATAAGTTTTGAAGACCAGGAAACCTATGCAATACCTTTATGGCATCTCTGAAGATGATAAGATGAATTTTCACCTTTGTAATATTAATGTGAGGAGAAAAAAACCTATTTCCATAATGGAGAGTTATATTTAAATTGCTCATGTGAACCTCACTTGGGTGGGTAGTTTGTAATTGCTTAAAGATGGACTTTGATTTTATCAGCTAACATTTCATTTATGGATCTTATGTTGCTATTTATAAATGGTACATGTTCTCAAATTTGTTTGTATGAAAATGCCTGAATTTTTATTTTTAAAGGTAGTTTTCTGGATATATAATTGAGGTTGATGAATGGTATTAGTAGCTCTCTTATCACCAGGATACAATACCCAATATCTACAGTTTAAAAGAGGAGGAGTTTAATTTGGCTCGCGGTTCAGAGGATTCAGTCTGTGACTGGGTAGCCAGGGCAGGTATATGGCTGAGGGCCTGGAGGAGCAAAGATGCTCAGTTCATAGGAGCTGGGAAGGAGGACGGGGGACAGTCTCAGAGAGGCACTAGGGCGCATAACCCAGTGTATCACCTCCAAGACCCGTAACATACCCAGAAGTATGCTCTACTAATCCTCTAGGTGGCTCCCAAACCAATCAAACTGAAATTCCACCTGAATCATCATGCAATTTAAAGATATATGGGTCCATACATCTACAATTCGAAGATATCAATGGATAAAGCAACAACTACTGTTGAGACCATATCACCTTGTCTATAGGTTAGTTGTGATTGTACTATTTTCTATGATAATGGGTGTCTGTTTGTCAATATGTTTTTGTACTTTTATGTTTCTAAAATAAAAAAAATAAAAAAAAAAAGATATAATTTCCTGGAAACTCATACTGTTTCTAATTGGAAGTCTGCAGATATTTTCACGTGTTAAAAATTTTTATTCATTATTTGTGTAAATACTTCTTCTGCAGCAGAAGCTATGTTTCTTCTGTGGTTCTACATATATATACTTTAGATGACTTTAAAGTGTCTTGCCAGGCATGGTGATCCATGCCTGTTATGCCAGCACTTGGGAGCCTAAGCCAAGAGGATCATTGCAAGGTAGAGGGCAGCCTGGGCTACAAAGTGAGCTCCAGGCCACCCTGAATTACATAGTGAGACCTTGTCTTTAAAAGACCAAAAATAAATAAATAAATAAATAAATAAATAAATAAATAAAATGTCTCAATGGATCATTGAAATTACTGATTTTTTTGGAACTATTCCTGTTCTGAATTTAAATTTTGATTTTCTGTTACTCTGTATTAAATTTTCTGATACTTTGTTCTACATTTTCCAATCTACTTATTCTCGCTTATTTCTCCATTGAAGTTAGAACTCATTCATATAGTTCCATTCCTATTAATTGCAGAATATACAATCCCAGTGTATAGAAGCACACATGTTTATTTACCCAATCACCAGTTGACAGAAATAAAAATTGTTACTTGTTTGGGCTATTAAAAATATTTCTATGGACATTCAAGTACATATCTTTATGTTAGTGTATGTTTTTAATTCTCTTGTGTAGGTTTCTAAGTAGATTTACTAGATTGCATGGTAAAGTTTATGTCTAACATTTCAAGAGACCAGCACAATGTTTTCCAAAGTGGCTGTACCATTTTAATTCCCAGAAGATTTCTGCTTCTCCACACTTTTGTCAACACTTGGTATTGTCTGATTTCTTATTACAGCCATTCTTATAGGTGTGATGTCATTGTTTTAAGTCAAATTTCTCTAATAGTTAATGATATTTAGCAAATCTTCATAGGCTTAATAATCATTTACATACGTATATGTATCACCCAGTGTTTTACTAGAGAAACAGATAAAATACAAGGTATACAAATATATAAGAAATTACGAGATTTAAAAGAGCAAAAAGAAATTATAAGATTGGCTTACTATGGTCAGCCACAGAGACGGATGAGGAAGTATGCAGAGTCTGCACACTGGAGGTTGCATGTTTCAGTCCAAGATCTGGAGCTCACTGTAGTGTTCCATGCCAGTTCCTACCAGGAGGCCAATGGGTCTACACTGAAAGATTAAAGGATCTAAGGCAAAAGCTGAAGAGTCTACATTAGAAGCCAGGAGACAACATCCAAGCTGAAGGTGAAGACTGGTAGGTCCTCTGCACCTTATGGTGCAGACAGCCACTCTAGGGCAGGTCCCCTATACCCTAGGGTATAGAATTTCTGAGCCAATTTAATTAGGTTTCTAAACTTCTCAGATTGACACAGTCAGTCGACCACTACAGTATATATTAAAAATATACTCTCTATTCAGATCTGTTGTTCACTTTTTGACTTGGTTGTTGTCACTGCTTTTAAGGTGTGGCTTTTCTGTGATTTCAGTAGAATACTATGGACCTTAAGTGACTGGTCAGAACTCCAGAGTTTCCAGGGCTGTTTAACTTCCTGTATTCCAGTTCAACTCACAGCCCCTCTGTAGCTTTTTTCTGATAAGATTCATGGCAATGATTCAAAAGAACCTGAGAAAATATCTCTAAAGCTACTTTTTGGGCACCCCCTTTCTCTCTGGATACTCTTGTGCATAAATTATAGCAGACTCAGCAACCCTGAATTCTGATTTCTATTTCTTCTATCCAACCAGACCATGCTGTCAAAGTGGGTTAACTTCCTTATAGCACAGTTTGGAAAGTACCCCAGGCAGGAAGCTAAGCTGAATGTAAACTGTATTTACACATGTGAGCTTTCTTCTTGTAAGGATGGTAGATCCGCATTGTTTATGGTCCAAAGTTTGAAACGGTGACTTCCAACATTTTATTCAGCATGGTACTTCCTTCAGCTTCCTGCTGCGTCACTCAGCCAAACCTCTAGACTCCCCAAGTTGATACAATGTATCAACCCTAACACTTTGAGTAGTTAAATCCAACACCTATTACTTGGCCTTATCATGTATCTCTTTCACTAGTAAAATGCTGATCTCAAAAATGTTATTCTATACAGTGTGAGTATATAGCATGAGTATATTATAGTGTGTGTATGTATATCATGTATGTGTATTAAATTTTACCCTGCAAGTTTATAAAAATATTTCAAAGCTCTTTTTATTTTAAATAAATAATGGCTTCCCCTAGGAAGATTTTTAATATGGCAATAAAATTTTAATATACATCACTTTCTAACTGAACCCAATACTGTGTAGGACAACTAAATAATCACATATAACAGTTTTATTTTATTAGTGGAATTTAAACTTATGGACATAAAGTTACTTTTTTTCTATTCTAACAACTTCATAGAAACAGAAAATACATTCTTAAAAATTCCATCTGTGAGAACAGATTGATGCACAAAAGAGCTGATGTTCAAATTTAAGAGGCTAATAAAAGGGAAAGTGGAAGAAACCGTCAATAGCCTCATTATTCTGGTCATAATGAAATTAAAATGCAAATACAGCCTGCCAAATGGGATGGTTTGTGAATGCCACAGTAATGGATGGCAATGAATACAAATCAAAATATACTGTTTTGCCTGCAATTCTGGAATAATGGAATGAAACATACCTATGTTCAGTGTGATGATATTATAATTGTAAGTAGGTGATAAAGAAAAACATTGACATTTGTGCTAAATGTTCTGAAAGATACACATCTATGCCTTTAGTAGCTCTCTAGAAAATTCTGGATCAGTCCACAAAGTAGAGATGAATATCTCAATTGCATTCTTAATATAAAAGCTTTGACATTCCCAGACAAAGTGATGTGACAGAAGAGTATCAGCAGACTGCTTTGAAATTCTGACAAATAATTTCCAATTCCTGAGACATCTATCCATCTATCTATCTATCTATCTATGCCTTCATACCTCAGTTTTCATTTCTTATTTTCTGCTTTATTAGAACATAATGCAGTGCATGATAACTGCATTCACTGTGGGGAGTTGGTCCCTGCACATAATGCATCTTTATGCTGTTTATGTCCCTTCCCCGTCCCTCCATCTCTGGCCCCCTTCCTATTTGCAACAGCTCTATCTTCCAGCTTCCTATAATCTTTCACTTTTCTTTTTAATTTATTCATACATTGAGTTTCTTTTATAAAAGAAACCATGTACTTTCATATGTGTAGCGTGATTTTGGTTAGAACCTCTGCCACTGCAATTCCTCAGAAACACTGTATTCTCTTTACATGGGCAACTATAAGCAGGGGTTCTACCTGATGTTTCCGTACCTCCAGTTTTAAGGAATATAACAAAATTATTAAGATACAGTAGTTTTGGTTCCTGCCTCTGGGAAGTACCTGCTACACCATGACTTCGCGTGATGGAGACAGATGGTGTGAGAAACTGAGTTGACTTTGGTGTCTACTAATTAAATGATCATATCTTATAAATGTGAAAACCTCTGAAAGGTGACAAAACGATTAGAAGTCAGGGTGTCTGAATTCTGGTCAGAACAAGGCAAGATTAAATTAAGTGATTAAAACTTAGTTATCTCGTTAAATTTCTCATCTAAAAAAAAGGGAGCTTTTATCTGAAAGATCAGGACTGAATACATCTCCAGGAATTCCGTGATGTGGTTGGCAAGACAGGTGCTTGCACAGAATAGCTGATAAACACAAGAAGGTGCTGAAGTCAGAATCTTTCCCATAGAAAAATAATTTTATCCTTTAAGTATGCTTTCCCCCTGCCTTTCTCTCTCTCTCTCTTTTTCTCCCTCCCTCGCTCCTCCATTTCTGAATGTTTAATGTATTTAATTAATTCTGCAGAGGATGTTAAGACCAGTAAAAGAGAAAACAGCTTTGTTTTACAATATTTAAAAATGCATTCTCACATGTTCCTGCCTTTTACAACGATTAAAAGTAGGGTTGCTATGCACCCCCATGGTTTCTCTTGTTTTGTTTTGGCTTAAATATTTTCCTGCAACTTTTGTAAAAATGATTTTTCTTAACTATTGTATTTGAAACATTTTAAATTTTTCACGTGTTTTTCTCTTTCTCAATGACCTATGACAGTGACTCTCCTGTAAATAATGTTACCCTGTTCTTGATCTTTGACCTCACTTTTGCTTCTTCGCTTTAAAAACCAAAGGACTCTTGGTGCTAAGATTTAGAGTCTTTTTGAGTCTTTGGTGGGGAGGGCACCAGCCACCATCTGAACTGGCCTTACATCGTGCAG
Source organism: Dinomys branickii (assembly GCA_004027595.1). Lineage (NCBI taxonomy): Eukaryota > Metazoa > Chordata > Mammalia > Rodentia > Dinomyidae > Dinomys > Dinomys branickii. Next base: position 12,217 of record PVLD010009897.1, on the reverse strand, counting down.
TAAGGAGCATATACACACAGTGCCACACAGTTAGCTGTCACTAAGAAACACTGATATTAACAATCATACCATCTGCTTGCATGGTGCTGTTTAGATTACTGGGTGATTCCAGTGAGTTATGTCCTTAGATCTTCTCTACAAGACTCTTTTAAGGAAAGAATGGCATATACTATTTTTTAAGAAGGAATAAATGAAAGATCAGCGATAGCGAGGCACAAAGAGTATAACTGGCGGAGTTGCAGGAAAAACCCACGCAACATTCCTTGCTTGAGACTCCATCACTGTATCAGATCGTCTTTCTTCTCTGAAGAAATAGGCTTTTCATTCATCTGGAACTGAAATGAAAACATTGTTTGAAATCACTATGAACTTCTGATTTCGTACTGACAGATCATGTGGTGAGAAATTTTGCTACTCATTAGAGGAACGGAGTAAAGTGCTTTGGGTCTTACATGTCCTCCAAAAGCCACAGGCTGAAAGCTTGGTCACCATGCTGTGGAACTCTTTGGAGGTGAGATCTTTAGGAGGTGGGGCTTGTTGGGAGGAAGTGACATCACAGGGCACCAAAAGACTCACTTCTGAGCTGCCATGAGGTGACAGCTTTGCTGTGCCACACACCCCTGCCATAGTGCTCTATGTCACCACAGGCTCAAGAGTAACGGAGGAAATGACCATGGATTGAAGGCTCTAAACTACTAAACTTAAATAAAATCTAAAAGGTACAATAGATATTGTGAAAGAGAAAGAAACTGTTCAAAAGGAAAGAACAACTGGGGTGAAGGAAAAGGGAAAAAAAGAAAGAAGGGGAAAATATGTATATATGTACACAAAAGATAACTAAGATAATTGTACTATTAATTTCTATTGCTTTATGAAAAGAAACAGTTAATGTTTAATTGTTTGATTAATCTTACATGTCTATATTTGTTTAAGACAGTAACCAATTTAAAGATAACAATATGTAATACAACAATTCTTAGCTTCCTATCAGCTTACCTGAAATTCTGTTTTGCCTTTATTGTTTTTGTATTGTTTTGTTTATGTCTGTGTATATGTTAAAATGGTTCATTCTTTCATCTTTAAAATAAAAATAAAACACTAAGCTTAAATGGATCTTTCCTCCTTTCTAGTTGATTTGCTCAGGCATTTTGTCTCAGCAACAGAAAGCTGATTAACACCAGGGACAACATTTCTCGGAGTTGTCACTGATTATGGCACTCTTATGATCTAGGCACTGATTGGTCTTATCTTTTCCCATCACCTCCCAAAGCAGGACATGAAGAAGTAATTTCTGGGGATTAGTCACCTTTCATGCATTTGTTCTTATTTTTTCTTTTCTTTAAATAAAGGGGAAATGTTTGTTGTAAAAACAAAAGGAAACAAAACGATACTGAGGCGGGTGAATTGTTTTCTTCCATTTCTCCGCACGTTAAGTTCCTGAAATCTATTTCTAGATCTCTGCTTCCATCTTGAACTGCTTTCCCTCTTTCCAGGCTATCTTTGGACCTTGTTGTTGACTCAGGAAGGACTTGAAACTTTGACCCCAAAGTATGGGCTGGTCTAACTTCCACATTTTACCAGTCAAGAATTAAGTGCAGAATAATAGAATGTAGATACCTGGGGAATCTGTTGTAAGGAAAAGAAACAGGGGGTGTTTTACTGTTTGCAGTTCTGGTTCTCATCATAACCTCAGTCTGTTTGGGCAAATAATATGCATCTTCTCCTGTCTGGACCTAAGACAGGACAATGCCATGTAGCATGTGTTAGAATGAAACAATGTACTCCTGCACAATGTACCACTATCACAAGGGAAAAAAGGGCTTTTAAAATAGGCCATCAGATGTTTTATGACATGAAAGGAACAAATCCACACTTTACAGGTACTAGCCCTCACCGTTTCACACTGGCATTAGCACAGTGAGACCCAAGGTAATACATTTCAACTTACCCACGTTAGTAAGAATCAGCAGTTTGACATTTGAACATAGTTCTATTGGCCTTGGAATCTCCTGAGAGGCCCCACAGTCAAATTAAAATCAGGCCATTGTATAGTCAAATAAGGGCATGAGCATGTTTGTTTGTTTGTTTGTTTGTTTGAAGCCAGGGCCTTTATACGTAGCTGCACAGCCAGCACTTTTTAAAATTTTGAGATAGGTTCTTGCTAAGTTGTTAAGTTGCCTGGCTACATTTGAACTCACAATCCTACTGCCCCAGCTTCCTGGCATTCTGAGATTACAGTCACGCATCACCACACCCAGCTTGTGAGTGTCAGGTTTACCGTGCTTGCCTTCATTAGCCCATGACTCTGACCAAATTCCTGCTTTTTCTACATAGCGCTGTGTATCACAATGAAATCATATGCTATTTATAACTGTACTAGATATGCTCTTTCCTACCAATTCAGCATTAAACAGCATTTACAATATTTTATTTGTGCAAATGGTTTTCTGGAAAGGAAAAGAAAAAAATATGTGCCTGTATTAGAATATTAATCTCTTAGGTAAATGTCTAACATTGTAGGGCAAGATCTAAGGTAGCCCACAAGGAAGAGAATTTGTGTATTCTTATTACGCAGACTTAATCCCCAGGGGTGGACTAACAAGATTCCAGTATTTGAATGGAAATGTTAATGAAATTATATGGTGTTTATGAAATACAGGAAACATTGGATATCTTTCTCCTTTTTTCATACCAAAATATCTACCTATAATTACTTGCTAAGAAATTTAGAAACAATAGTAATTTTGGAGACAGGGACAATTAGAACAAATCTGTAAGTGATCATTAAATACCTAGCATAAACAGATATGTTTTCCCTCTGAAAATATTGAATATTTATAATTACAGTTTATAAGACTAAAGAACTCTTTCTTTTCAGTGGATAAACATTTTATGAAGCACTGAAGACATGTGAGGTGATCAACTGAATTTATTTGAATTAAAATGCACATATTCAGCTTATCCAGTGATGAGTCTGGTGGGCAGAAGAACATGCAGATGAGTAAAACAAGAGATGAATGCACAATAGAGATGGGCTCTGATTTTCAGGAACCTTGGGCAACTCTTTACTCATTCAAAGCTTTGGTGTTGTTAGGATCTCAGAGCAGGGCCCCCGCAAGAGCACGTGTTAGAAACAACCTCTGGGCAGCAGTGCTGGGGGATGGGAGGGGTTGGATCATGAGTGCTCTACCCTCATGGATCGGTTAACACCAGTTTTGATGCACTTCGGGCTGGGCCTGAACTCCTGCTGTCTACCCTATGGCCTGTCTGCTTTCCGCCAAGGCCCTGATCAGACATGTGTCTTCACTGCTGGCCTTCCTGGGCTCCAGAACTGGGAGAAATCAAATCTCTGTTCTTGGATAAATTATCCAGGGTCCAGTATTCAAGCATAAGATGGACCAAGACAATGGATAAAATGAACAAGTAGTATTTAACCTGTAGTATTTAACAGAATACCAGGCACATAGTAAATTCACAAAAATTTTTTAATCATGACTTTTCACCATTTTGCTTTTCTGTGGGATGCTTTTCCATTTCTTGAATAAGTATGGATTATGATGTGAAGCTTCTTGAAATTCTTCACTTTAAGTTTAATTGAAATGCTTTCTAATCTTTTTTTAAAAAATCATGTCACATCTAGTAAGCATTGCAGAGTCTATCTTGAGTTTAATCTTATTAAACAAACATAACAGAAAGACATGTTTCTTTTAGAAGCAATGATATATTATTTATAAATAACTACAGCTGGGTTGAATGTGTAACATCATTGGAGTTTTCTACTTAAATTGTGTTCTTTCTTTTTTTACTTGTGTTACAGTTGCTTTTTTAAAGCAAAAACTTTGAAACATTACCTGTTTAGAGCAGCAGAACTCAAAATAGTTAATGCTCAAAAGCTGTCAGTAGATGAATGTGTAAAGAAAACAGTGTTCATACAGTGGAGTATTACTCAGCCAGAAAGAGGGACATATCTGAGTTATTCAGGAAAAGACAGATGCACCTTAAGGCCATAAAGCTAAGTGAAACGAATCAGACACACAAGGTTAAGTATCACACGGCTTCTCTGACGTGAGAAACCTGGAATATAAAAAATATAATGAGCAAAATAAAAGACCGATTCCACGTAGCAGGGAGGAAGACCTCTCGCTGATGGGAGGAGGCTCTAGAGATGGAGTTAGAGGCAAGGATAGGACGGAGGGAGGCGGAAAGGGTTGCGATGCCCTGTGTACACAGACCAACTCTCTATGATGAGTGTTTCTCAGTACTGAAAATGTGTACTGATAACTTCTATGTAACCTTGTTCAAGGAAAAAAATCTCTGCCTCTGGCCAGTGTAAGGTTATACAATACCAGTTAACTGCTCTTCACCCTCGGCCAGGTCAGGCTGAGCTGGGCAGAGAGGAGGGGCCCACGGGCCCCACTGCGCAGGCGCGAGGGGAAAGAGGGGGCAGGGCCGGCCAGCACCTGGGCTGGAGTATCTGAGCCACCTGCTCAGCGATAGCCTTTATCAGTCCCAAGCTGGTTCTCCGTGTCCCTGTTCATTCGTTCCCAACTTGGGTAGGAAACAAGCATGTACTCATGTGCCTCCTGCCGTTGCCTGTGTTTTTACTTACATATACATGACTTCATAAATTGCTACTCAATCCATCTCCCTGTTTTTAAGTTTAAAGTTTTTCTGCAACTGATTATATAGTCTTTTTAAATTTTAGAATATATTTTGGAGGTCTGTCCGTTTACGTAATGTTTTCATCTTTAATCATGATTTATAGTCTAGAGAAGGGGAAATGCTAGTTTATTCAAGCACGGTTGAAATATATTTAGGCTGTTTACAATTTTTGAACATAAAACAAAAATGACTGCGCAAGGAATCTCGGTAAGAGTGCTCTGTGGGTGATACGAGAAGCGGATTGCTGGAACAGGCTGTTGTCAGTTTAATGAGTACTGTTAAACGTTTCTTCCAAATGGCTCCATCGACTCAGACCGCCCTTTGCCAGGTGTCCCTGATTCCTCCAGAGCCTCACCCATCCCGATGTGGTTAGGCTTTAAACCTCATTGTAATTTGCGTTCTCCTCATTTCTTTTGGTTTTCTTTTTCATTCACTTGCTTGCATTTAAGTTTCTTCTGCTCTGCATGGCTTATTCTTACCTTCTGAACATTTTTTTCCTACTGGGTTATTTGACTTCTTACCAACATGTAAAATAGTTTAAATATGTTTGGAATGAGAACCCTCAGTCGGGTATATAAAAATTTGTCTTTTTCAAATCTAAGCTGTTTTTTAAAAGAAGCATTTTAATGATTTTGTGTCATGCCAAAGTTTTGCATCTTGATCAACTTGAATTCATAAGCCTTTATGATTTTTTTGCTTCCTACATGAAAAACCCTTCCCACTTCAGTGTCACACAGCATTACGCTAACTTTCCATTGCTATGATAAATAGCTGGGATAATAAATGTAAAAGAAGAAGGTTTATTTTGGCTCATGGTTGCTTGATGCCATTGCTGCTGGCCTGAGGACGGGAATATCATCCCGGCCGAAACCACATTGTAAAGCAAAGCTGCTCCCGATTATGACCTCCGGGAGGAAAACGGGGGTGGAGAGCCAACATCCGCTTTAAGGCCCCACCACAATGACCTCACTTCCTCCCACTAGGCCCCACCTCCTAAAAGCACCGCCACCTCTCAGTAGCAGCCCAAGCTGAAGGCCAGTCCTTTAGCGTGTGGGGACAGGTAAGACCCAAACCATAGCAAGTACTCTATGTTTTTCCTGGTGAATTTATGCTCCCCTTTCTATAGTTATTCTTTGTAATATTACCCGAAGCATTTCAAATGAAAATTAAAAGAAACATAGATCCAACCAATCAAATCCTTTCATTATGTAGAAACCTAAGTTAATTCTTTAAACTATTTATCATTTCTGAAGTTTTAAATACTGACACGGGAGACATATACATAAAAAAGAAAACAAATACTTTTAAGTGCAAAATTTCTATTATTTAGCTAACTCATTAGAATGACACATGGTGGTTTTAGAGTCAAAATTTGAGAGCATGAAGAAATATCTAGTTGTTTCAAATTTCTGGGTTTCATCTCCCCAAACTAATAACAGTTGATTAAACAAATATAATGGACTATGTAAAGTCCTTTACAAAACCCTGTGTGAGATCCTGTTTAATCCTCAGCAGTTGCTGAAGGTATTGTTGTTACCATGCTCATTTTATAGATGAGGAAATTGGGGTACAAAACTTTTCAACGCCTTTCTGAAATCTAGAAAGCATCCAGATAGAGAAAGAGGGATGTGACCCCAGGCATTCTGTTTTACAGCCTATGCTGGTAGCCACCATGAGAGTGGCCTCTTTGTATGTTTTTAAAGGATAGAGAATACTTACTCTCTCTGGACCTTACTTTCTTCATTTATTAATTGAAGAGACTGGCAAAGTTAGTTTGAGTTCACTTTTTACACCTGATATTCTGACTCTTACATATCAAGACTTACATATCAAGACTTAAAACAATAAAATTCCATAGAACCAGCCAGCATACTTCTTTGACTAATGGTTTCTAATCACTGCACAATCTAATTCTGATAGCTTCTTGTCTCATTAGGGTGGAAACTTGACATTGCCAGGTAGTAATAAGCAGCTCCAGTTCCAGCATAACAAGGAGATGCAGACACTACAAAGTGTGGGTTTTAAAAACTCTAGTGAAGGCTCACAGTTTTGTTTAAAATTACTATATTGAAAGGCACATTGCTATGAATCCCCCTCAAAATACTGCCCTTTGCTATGAATACACTTCCCCCCATCATCCTTGCCATGTTCTCACGCAGTTCTGGAAGTCCTCTTTTTTGAGGAACTTTAATTGCCCTGTCATGGCTGCCCTGATGGCCTTTTGGGTCATTTTGATTTTGGGGAAGAGCCAGAAGTCACACGGTGCCACTGAGTAAGATAAACAAGGACAACCATAACGTTTTCACAGGCCCGCATTTCTGTGGGCTGGTACTCAACAGCAACGTTCACTGTACCTTGATCCTACCTCATAAAGACACTCAGGAAAGAGGACTTCCAGAAGAGTGGTAACCACGATGGCAGAAGCATGTTTGGAGCGAGAGGGAGTAGGGGGTGCTTAATGGAAATGTGTTTTGTACTGCAATACATTATTTTACTGTATAATTTGGTCAGTCACACGGGATAAATCGACTGACGCAGGCTTTCCCGGCTCCAGCAGGTTTAATTAATACCTGAGGCTGTTTCCTAGGCAGGCCTAGGATCTCGAGGGCCCAGTAAGGTTCCACCACGAATTCAATCCATGGCCAGGAGAGCACAGGAAGTGTGCGCTTGCTCTTCCATATCGCACTGTATTGGCTGTGGGAGCCCATTCACTCTCCCACCCATTGCCGGCCCATCTTCCCTTTGAACTTTCCGAAAGAGGAGTTCACATAGACTATGGGAGATGGTCTATTTGATTTATTCATTATACTTCTATCGCTCTGGTTTATCTGCAAAGCACTTGGAGAACAGTTTGAAGATAGCATAGCATTTAAAAACAAAGGATAAGTGGTTTTTAGAACAGTCACTGATAAAGATACGACCTTGGTCTCACACGGGGTACGTGCCTCATATATATTTTTGGAACAAATGTTAGTATCTGTTCCGTTGCACTCAGAGCTCTCAGATGATTCTTAATTAAGCCCTGCATGGCAGCACGCCCCTGTAATCTTAGCACTACGGAAGTCTGAGAAAGGAGGATTACAAGTTTGAATCCAGCTCGGGCAGCTTAGTAGGATCCTGCCGCCATCATCATTTAACATCACCACCATCTTTCCTCATCGTCGTCGTAGGAGGTTTGGCAAGGTAGCACAGGACAAGGGACACAGGTTCAAGACCCAGTGCCACATGAGTATATCATAATTAGTGCTGACATTCACTCAGCTATCACTATCCCCTAGGAATTAATTCCTGCTTACAGTGCCATCTGCATTGTAGACACTATCTTTCTACAACACTATGTGCTGTAATCGTCCCCCAAACCCTCTCAGGTGGGCACTGTACTTAGTGTTGTCCTGACTAAAGATGAGAGCAACAGAAAATAAATACTTAATTAGATGGTCAATTGTCTATCTGGGATTTGAATTTGGGCAACCTGTTCATAAGCATTGCCTATTATTTCTATATACAATATTTAAAAGAATCCAAAATGAAGTTTACATTTTGATTTAATAAGAAGATAAGCTATACAACACCAGCACTATCTGGAATTCACATTGTTGCAAGGCATGGATCTAAACCTTGAGGAGATTTTACAAATGCATTCTTTTTTGTCCATCTCTGTGAGATGATTTAGAACAATAAAGGTTACAACCTCTAGCCACCGAAATTGAGAACAGCCTGAACTAAAACTGCTGTATACACCAGCCACCATATCCTGCTGGCTTCTAACGTGGCACTGAATTAGTGAAAGGTCCGGGTTTTACCTATAAAAACATTTACAAATAATTTACATAAGTACACTGAGCATGCCTCTTACCTGCTGAAGAGGTAGTTATTGAAATCGCAATGATAAAATTGCAGCAACAAAAGCATGAAGTGCCTCCAGAAGAGCATCACCTCTGTCACGGAAATATTTTCTCTGTTTCAGCTGAAATGCCAAAAACATGGTTGGACCTATAGCAGAAAGTTTAAATGTTTTGATGCCTCAATCTCTGCATCTTTCAACCCCTCTTTGGAGGGATTTAGTAAGATGACAACAAAGGGTTGAAGGAATTTGTTGAGTTACAAAACAAAACAAACAAAACATTTTTCTAGAGTAGGTCCCTGAGATCCCTGTGTTGGCTCTGATCTTTATCTCTAGTTAAGGGGCCTTCCGCACTCTGACCTGAGGCCTCAGGGTTGCTTCACAATCAAAGAGGGTTGATGTGCCATGTCCTAAATGCTTTATGCTATTTCTAACAGAGTGGGGACCGAGAAAAATATGTCTTATTATGCATTTAATTTCACAGCCATTAACAAAGCAAAGTTATTAATGGTTTGGGCCTGAATGGTTTTTTTTCTTTTAAAGTAAATTTTTAAAAAATTATTTTTTCTCCTCATAGATTATTTTTAATCAATGTCTTGTAATCAGCATAATGAATCCAAAAGGTTCTAACCCTTGTAGACCATGAAATGATGCAAGTTACTTCACCAGAATAGTTAATATACTTTTAGTGAACACTGGATTTTTCCATCAATAATTATTATGATTGTGCATGAGTGGTTATAAATAAGCAGACTCTTGGCATGAAATTGGAAAATACTTGTAGTGAATATGAATGTCCACATAACTATAAATATACTTACATATGATATATACGCATGTTTCAAAATACCTAATTCCAAATGTATCAAAGAGTACAAATGTTACATCAAAACCATTCTTAACATTTGACCCTACTGGGCAAAAATAGGCCTTGGTATTACCAAGCAAAGCTAAGCACGCCTGTCTAATTGACAGATCCTAAAGCTGGCTTTTCTTTCCATGACTGACTCCTAGGAATGTAAAGCCCTGTGGTCTTTCAACTAACACAGTTTCCTTAGATCGCATTTGGGAACATACACAGGTAAGTAACTAAATATACTGTCTTTGAAATAACTGAAAACAAAGCAGTGAAAGGTGTCTCAAGCAAACAACAACATAACCAATGCATACTTGTCTTCATGAAATATCTTTTTAGAATCCACCAATATAGGCACAACACAAGTTTGTTCACTTCTGTATTTTCAAAACTGAAAGTAAAAACTAGGAGAAGACAACAAGGTTAGGAACAACTATTGGCTTATGTTGAGATATGAAATAACTTGCTAAGTAGATCAATGTTTTTTGTCTTTTGCATCTATAAATAAAATTTATAAGTATCTTAATTTCCTTCCAAGTTCTTGTAATTACTTTCTTTCCATTATAGTTAGATAGGCACATAAAAGAGGAACAATTTGATTCCCCCCTCAAAAGAGAAATATGTCTAAATAATTACTCTGTCAAAAGTTGCTCCATTTTTGGGAGAAAATATTTCTGAAAGGATCAAACTGAGAAATTTTATATTATCATACTACAATATTCTATGTTCAAACTATGTTTGTACCCAAACAATGTGAATGCATACTTAATTTTCTTCTATTTAAATTGTACCATTGTTAGTCATGTAACAGACATTTTCTTCTAAATACTCATTAATAATTGAAGCCCAGTGTATTTGGGGGTTTTATAGTTGGTGAGAGTTGTCACTTTGGATTGCCCTTTTATCTCTTGCTGTTTAAATTAAATGTTTCTTCACTAAATATTTTATGGCTCTTATTATATGACCATGAGGGAGGGCATAGAAAAAGATTATAAAATCTATTACCTGCACAAATAAGCATAGCACTTGATGTACTCATTTTAGAAGGAAATTTAAATGGAATGTTTTCTGAATATTAAATAGACTTCTACCTAGAAATGACTCCAAAGAAATCCAATCATCATAAATCATTATTGAAAAAGCAGTATGGTACAATGGTGTCAGGGGATGACCAGACTTAGTCTTAAATTCCAGCCTCATTCTTAAGTAGCTTTGTGACCTTGGGCAATTTTCTCAGCCATAAAATGGGAAAAAAAAATCATGAGTATTGCTGTAGTTGTTAAAAAAATATTGCATTCTATAAAATGCGACTTCTTCATAAAATCCTCTTCTGTCATACTAAAGGAGCATGACTTGCATATAATCTCAAATTTTAAAACTACTAAGAATATCTTATTAGTTTAAGAAAATTTACCTAATTTGGAAAGTTAGTTTTTCAACATCTTTTTTTCCCCAACATCTCTTTAAGTTCAGACTTTTTCCTATTTAATTTGAGGTATCAAAATGTTTACTAAAATTAATCATTTCAGAGTTACTACATGGCTTAGATGGTGAGGAAATGAAAAACTTACTTAGATTAACCTTAACTTCCAACCTTCCATCATTACCCCGTTGCATTTTCCACCTCCACCAGAAACAATGTAGCGCTTCAGAAAAACTAATTCTTCAAAGTGCAGAAATGAAGTCTTAACATTTAACGTGACCCTCAGCCATGAGGGAAAAAGACAACTCTAACTTTTCAAATATGAAAAGCAAAATAATCAGAAAACTTTCATTAAATGTAAGGGGGTGGCTTTTGAAAATTTTTTTTTTTTTTTTTTTTGGCACTGGGGATCGAACTCAGGACCCTGCACTTGCTAGGCAAGCGGTTATTCCACTGAGCTATATCCCAAGCCCGCTTTTGAAAATTTTAACTATATCTGAAAGGCTGAAATTACACAATGGGCAAAACTGGCTTCATGACCTTGCATGAATTATCTGCCCAATCCTTCCCCCTGACATTAGAATGTAACTGGATCCTGGACCCCACTTGGGGGCTCTTCTCAGCCACCTCTGTTCCCTCTGGGCAGACCCAGTCCTCAGAATCCAACCTCTTGGGATGGTATTCGGAACTCGCTGCAAAACCAAATGCCGGCCAGTGGCTATGCATTTCCTTTATCCTGATATGTCACACAGGATGGTGCAAATTATGCTTCAATTTTACTCCTACAGTCTTGAAGGTAAACATGTCCCTCCACATCTATGTCTGGTTATGATGTAAATATGAGTTTTAACTTGTGAGCCATAAATTCTCACTAGTCTTTTTGCTGGCAGGTCAATCCTGAATTAACCCCCAAATTAAGGGGGACATGGAATTGTCCACACAATGGCCCATTCATTGCCTTCTTTCTTAATCCCTGAACTCTCTCTCCCCTACTGGAAAGACCACTTTTTCATTATTTCTGCTGTTGTGATTTTCCCAAGGTGGTTTGTGAGATGCAAGTAGAATACCCAGGGTGTCCTATCTCTAGCTCTCTCTTGGACTGTAAGCCCTCATGATCTCAAAATCTGCTCACCTGTCTGTATCTTGTTCAAGCTTAGCATCCAGAAATCCCACTCCTGTGAAGCACTGACTAGAGAGACTAGAATGTGTCTTTCACCTGGATCCAGAGTGTACTTTTTTTTTTTAAATTTTATTTTAAAGACAAAAGAATGGAGACATATGAACCAGAAAAGCCATAAACAATACAGAAAATACAAAGTTATACAGAATATAGTAGGGAATTAGCACTGGATGTTGTATTACATAGTTATCTTCACATTAGTTAACACAAAAACATTAAAGGAAATACCAAATTATAGAGAAGATAGTAGGG
>PVLD010009896.1:0-73970 GCA_004027595.1 Dinomys branickii | reverse complement strand
GCAAATAGTGATAGTTTGACTTCTTCCTTTCCTATCCTTATTCCTTTTATTTCTCTCTCTTGTCTGATTGCTCTGGCTAGTGCTTCCAGAACTATGTTGAATAGGAGTGGTGACAGTGGACATCCTTGTCTTGTTCCTGACTTTAAAGTGAAAGTTTTCAGTTTATGTCCATTTAGTATGATGTTGGCTGTTGGTTTGTCGTAGATGGCTTTGATCAGATTGAGGTAGAGGTCATCTATTCCTATTTTTTCTAGGGTTTTTAAGATGAATTCACGTTGGACTTTATCAAAAGCCTTTTCTGCATCCATTGAGATGATCGTGTGGCTTTTGTCTTTGGCTGCATTGATATGATGTATTACATTGATTGATTTGCGAATATTGAACCATCCCTGCATTCCTGGAATAAATCCTACCTGGTCATGGTGTGTAATTTTCCTTATGATTCGCTGTATTGTATTTGCAAGTATTTTGTTGAGTATCTTTGCATCTATGTTCATTAGAGAGATTGGCCTATAGTCCTCTTTCTTGGTCGGGTCCTTCTCTGGTTTTGGTATCAGTATGATACTTGCCTCCCGAAACGTGTTAGAGAGAGTTGCTTCCTTTTCGATTTCATTGAAGAGTTTGAGGAGTGTTGGCATTAGATCTTCTCTGAATGTTTTGTAGAATTCTGCCGTGAATCCATCAGGGCCTGGGCTTTTCTTGGTAAGTTTTTTATGACATCTGCAATCTCATTAATTGATATTGGGTTGTTCAGGATTTTTGAGTCTTTCTGACTCAATTTTGGTAATTTGTATGTTTCCAGGAATCTGTCCATTTCTTCTGAATTTTCTATGCTATGGGAGTAAAGATTTTCAAAGTAGGTATTAATGATCTCTTGGATTTCTGTGGGATCTGTGGTGATTTCATCCTCTTCATTCCTTATTGCATGAATTTGAGTTCTTTCCCTTCTTTTTTTGATAAGGTTGGCTAGGGGTTTATCAATTTTATTTATTCTTTTGAAGAACCAACTCTTTGATTCACTTATTTTTTGTAGAGTTTTCTTTATCTCAATTGCATTAATTTCTGCCCTGAGTTTTATAATCTCCTCCCTTCTTTGGGCTTTTGGTTTGGCTTGTTGCTCTTTTTCTAAGAGTTTGAGGTGTAGCATTAGGCTATTTATTTGCTGTCTTTCTATTTTCTTTATGTATGAGTTCATTGCTATAAATTTCCCTCTGAGGACTGCCTTCATTGCATCCCACAGATTCCGATAGGTTGTACTTGCATTTTCATTTATTTGTAGGTATTTTTTAATTTCTTCTTTAACTTCTTGTGTGACCCATTGGTTATTCAGGAGGTTGTTGTCTAATTTCCAAGCGTTTATGTGGTTTTTGGAGTTCCCTTTGTCATTAATTTCCAGTTTCATTGCACTGTGATCCGATAATATGCGTGGGATAACTTCAATTCTTTTCCATTTAGGCAGATATTCTCTATGGGCTAGAATGTGGTCAATTTTAGAGAAAGACCCATGTGCAGCTGAGAAAAATGTGTATTCTGATGTTGTGGAGTGGAACACTCTGTATACACCTACTAAGTCCATTTGTTCACACTTTTGGTTCAGGTCTGTTATTTCTTTGCTGAGTTTCTGTCCAGTTGACCTGTCTCTTTGCGTCAGAGGGGTGTTTAGGTCCCCAATTAAAATAGTGTTATTAGTTAGTTGATTTTTCACGTTTGTTAAGACTTGAGTTGTAAAGTTTGGTGCTCCATTGTTTGGTGCATAAATATTTAGGATTGTTATCTCTTCCTCTTGCAGCTTTCCCCTAACTAGTATGTAATGGCCTTCTTTATCTCTTTTGATTGTTTTTGGTTTGAAGTTTACATTGTCTGCAAACATAAAAGCTACCCCTGCTTTTTTCTGGGGACCTGTTGCATGGAGAGTTGTTTTCCATCCTTTAACTTTCAGCCTGTGGATTTCCTTTTGAGTAAAATGTGTTTTCTGTATACAGCATATCGTTGGATTGTGTTCCTTAATCCATTCTGCCAATCTTTTCCTTTTGACTGGTGAATTGAGGCCATTTACATTAGTGGTTATCATGGTTATATGTTGGCTTATTCTAGTAATGTTTTTTACTTGTTGTTGTTTTCCTTCTTTTGCTGAATGTTTACGTACTTGTTCTGTGTAGGGAGTTATTTCTATCGTTGTTCTTGGGATTGTGGTCTCTTTTTTCTGTCTAGAATATCTTTTAGTGCTTTTTGCAATGCTGGTGTGGCACTCATGAAGTTCTTCAGTTGTTCTTTGTTGTGGAAATATTTTATTTCTCCGTTGAATTTGAAGGATAGTTTTGCAGGATACATCAGTCTGGGTTGGAAGTTGCTTTGTCTCAGAATCTGTAATATCTCGCTCCAAGCTCTTCTTGATTTCATGGTTTCCATTGAGAAATCTGCTGTGATTCTGATGGGTTTTCCTTTATAGGTGATCTGTTTCATTTCTCTGACAGCTTTTAATATTTTGTTCTTTTGCTGGATATCTGCGATCTTGACTATTATATGTCTGTGTGTGGTTTTCTTTGGATTATGGATTGTTGGGGTTCTATATGCCTCGATTAACTGTACTCCAGTATCTTTTACCTTGTTTGGAAATTTTTCTGTTATTATTTCAGCAAATATTCTTTTTATATCGTTTGTGTGGCCTCCTGCTGTTTCACTGAGTCCTATTACTTGAATATTATTTCGTTTTGCCTCATCTTGCAGCTGTTGGATTGATTTTTCTTGGGTGTTTAATGATTTTATGAGATCCTTCCTTTCATGCTCATAAGCTGCCATGCTGTCTTCAAGGTCTGAAATTCTGTCTTTGGTTTCATTTCATGCAAGCTTTCAATGGAAGTTTTCAAATCCTGGCAATCTCTTTAGACCTGTTTCATTCTTGGTAATTCATTCCTAAATTGCTCTTTAACGTTTCCATTTGTTTCCTACTTTCTTCTAATATTTTATCTATTTCTTCTCTACGTGTACGGAACATTTTTTCCATTATAGTTTTCAGTTCATTTTTTGTCTGAAAGATTATTGCAGGTATGTGGCTTATTTCTGCTTTAAGCTCTTCTATGGCCTGTTGGAGTTGTTTCATTGTTTTGGATGCAATCGTTTCAGAATTTGCAGGTATGTGGCTTCCTAGTTTCCCTGTATCCTAGCATTCAGGACTTGTTCTGGGTGGGGTTGAGTTCTGAGACTGTGTTTTGTTCTTCTGTCTTCCCATTTTTGGGTATGAGATTCAAAGTATCGAGCAATAAATTACCCAGGCAGTTCACCAGGCAAAGATCTGTTGCAAAGGCTGCTCCAATGACTCCTTCTCTTCGGGAGAATGTCCCTTAAGCTTTCTGCTGAGAGTTCCACTCAATAGGCTGCTCATATGCTGCTTTGTGTGCAGAGCTACTCCCTCGATTCTCACTTTTATTGGCTATTTTTTTTAATTAAAAAACTGACCAAACAGCCATGAAGACAAAATCAAAACAACACAAAAACAGCAAAAACGATACATCAGATTCACATGTGTAAACATCATATTTCCCCCCTTACTATAAGAATCTGAAAGAGTAAATAAAATCTGAAAGGCACACTAGATATTGTGAAAGGGAAAAGAAACTGCTCAGATAGGAAGGAGCAACTGGGATGAAGGAAAGTAAAAGGAAAGAAGAGGGAAAAAATTGTGTATGTGTGTGTGTGTGTGTGTGTGTGTGTGTGTGTGTATACACACACACATAGGATAGGTAGGATAATTTCACTACTAATATCTGTTGGTTTATTGAAAGAAACTGTTAATGTGTAATTTTTTGATCAATCTTGCACACCTATACCCGGTGATATGTGCAACCATCTTGAAGGCGACAATGAGTAATATAACAACCATTGTTAATATTCTATCACCATGTTTTGAAATTCTGTATCATTTTTATTGTTCTCTAGGCTGTTTTGTTTGTGTAATTTTTCTTATTATTTTAGTTTTTTAAATGAAAAACAAAACTTATATGGATATATAAGGATAGCTGGAATAGGTATATTGCTGATGTCTGTGGTTTATTGAGAGGAAGAGTCAATGCTTAAAATTTTCTTTTTTCTTGACCAGTTTTGCACACTTGAATCTGGTAATCAGAATGACTGATCTGAAAACGATATGCAGTATAAGAACCATTGCTGAACTCCTACCATCTTGTGTGGTGAAGCTCTGCATCATTTCTAATGATTCTCATTTTACATTGCTTAAATCCCACCATAAAACTGGAATTTTGGCTACCAAGATGTATCCGTCAGGGTTTACTACAGAAACAGATTTAACACAAGATATACAAATGTATAAGAAATTACAAATTCAGCTTACAATGGTCAGCTACAGGGTTAGATGAGGAAGTGTGCAAAGGGTGTCTACACACTGGAGACTGAACAGCCCAGGCCTGGGGCCTGGAGCTCACCACAGTGTCCGTCCAAGTCCGTATCAAGGGCTGTTTGGTCTGTAGTGAAATGCTGATGAATCTACGATGAAGGCCGGAGAGCCAGCACCAGAAGGCTGAAGAGTCCCAGGCGGAAGCCGGACGGTCCGCACCGGAAGCCGGGAGACGACCGAGCTGAAGGTGAAGACCGGAGCTCCTCCGAAGAACCAGCGGCCGGTCCCTCCTCGGTTCCTTTTTCATACAGTTACCAGCTCTGGGGGTTGGGGGGTCCTCTACGCCCACACCCTCTGCGTGCCTTCCTCTTGTGCGGGTTTAGGGTGAATACAAATAAGCACCCAGCTCCCTTCTGAGTCACATAGTTAACCTTCTAAACTTCTCAAATTAACACAATAAACGACATCCCAGAAGGGTAATGGTATGTCCTTTCTAACCCCAAGGTACACACTTAGCCAAACCTCTAGACTCCCCAAATTGACACAATGTATCAACCATAACACAAGGAAATAAGCACGAATTGGGGCTTCAAGGACATGGAGCAAGTGTGGTGTGGCAGAGAAAGGTGGCGAACAGAAGAGCCTGCCATTCAGCCCTCCCCCATTCTCTTCTTCATGAGTGACCCCTCCACAGCTTCTCTCTTCTGTTTTCTTCCAACATCTTTTTCTTATTATAATCTCATTTCCTTGCATAAAACATATCAGAAGCAAGTTTAGATTTTTATTAGTCAAGGTTGTACAAGTTGTTCATTGTGTACACAAACTTCATAAAGTAAATCAACTGTCTTCGACATCCTCTACCCTAGTTTCTCTCTCCACCCCCTCCTCTGTCACCCCCTCTCCTTCATGAAAAAGGTTGGTTATTGGTTGTTTTATATTTACTTGTAGTTTTTTAAAACTACATTAGTGGTTTGTAGCTGAAATGAATTCTTAGTTTGCCCAAGAAATATTAATTCAGAAAAAGGAGATTTTGGGGAAATGTTAACTTGTTATACCTCTCTTTCATATATTTTTTTAAATACTCTGCCTTCTACCAGGAAATACTAAGGATATTTTGCAAAAATATGAATAATGTACAAAGATAAAATAACATTAAGTCATAAAATAATTAAAAGTCAAAATAAAGATAGGACATTAAAAAGTACCTGGAGCAATCATGTACTAAACTTTGTGGGACTGCTTCCTCCTCATTTTGGCTCGCTAAGTCACTCAAAGAGATTGTTTTAGCAAAACATTCCTTGTGAAGACAGAAAGGGGACATGGTCTTCTTTGGAGAAAGGATGATGCTATGCTTTGGATGCTCAGTGTTCCTTGGCCAGTTAAAGGCCTGGTCTCCAGAGTGGAGCTATTGGGAGGTGTTGGAACCTCCAAGAAATGAGGCCTACTAGGAGGTTCTTAAGTCCCTGGGGTTTGTCCTTGAAAAGGACGGTGGAATCCTCAGTCTCCCTCTCCCCAGGTTGTAACCATCATCACTTTACATGTGCTACACCATCATACACCACCATCTTGCCACCCTGGCCTGGGAACTGGGCTGATGTGGGCCTTATATTTTTTAATTTCCAAAACTGTGAGTGAAATAATCCCTTTCTCTTTATAAGTTACTTGTCTCTGGTACTTTGCTGTAGTAATGTGAAACTGATTAATGCAGATGGTCTGGATTTCTATCTTGTTTTATGTTCAGTTACTGAAGCACAATCATCCAGTGTCCACTGAAAGAAGAGTCCACAAAAAAATGATGATCATGAAGGATGATAGAGCTACAGTCAGAAAAAGATAAGAACTTGCATCTTCTGATGCCTGGATAGAACTTACATGATATGCTATACTTTACAACAAAGCAGCAAATATATTAATTCGCCCAATTATTTTTTTCATTTATATAAATCAAGATTTCTCGAATTCAGCACTATGATATTTTTCTCATATTGATATCTCTTATGAGGAGATATCCTGTGCATTATAGGCTACTGAGCAACACCCCTGGCCTCTAATCTCTAGATGCCAGTAGCTCTAGTCCATTGTGATAAGCTTGAATTGCCAGATTTGCTTGGGTGGCAAGATGACCCCTTGTTGAGAACCACTGACTTACATTTATTCAAAAAATCATTAGTGATCCTGGTGAACTGGAAAGATACGTGTTTTGCCTTCAGGGGCCTTCAAGTATTTATTTGCACAAGCAAATTTACGAATTTGGACCTTAAACGACTGAAGGAACAAAGAATGAGTGAATCATTAAATTTTGCAAATCTGTTTTCTCCTCAGAACATTAGAAATCTCTAAAAACTACTTTCTGAATCTTTACTTGGTCACAGGCATCCTGTTTTGTGCCTGTTTCTTCAGGTTGGTCTAAGGACTGAGTGAGATGGAGCTTCAAAACCGTTCCACACAATCTCCAGCACATTGTAAGTGTTCAGTAAATGTTTACCATTACACAGGTGTTATGGTTGATACATTGTGTGAACCTGGGTAGTCTAGAGGTTTGGCTGAGTGACTCAGCAGGAAGCCAGAGTGCTTACTTTGTATACATCCTGAGCCTGTGGAAGAGGAGGGCATGGAGACTGTGTGAGAGCTACACCCCCCCCACCCCCGGTGGGGGCAGGCTGTTTACAATGTAAGGGAAGGAAAGAGGCTGCTTGCAGACCTTCCTGCCTTTTGCTCTTCTGGTTGTTGCTGTGCTCTGCTGCCCTGAACAGTTTGCCCTCTGCCATGTGCCACTCTGCCTCTGAAGCAGCCAAGTATGGACTGAAACCTCCACAAACTGTAAGCTAAATAAACCTTTCCTTCCTTCATTTTGGGTGTTGGGTATTTTCTCTCAGCAATGAAAGAAAAGTAACCAAGACAACAGGTTTACTACTATTACCATTGTTAATACCAGCATATATATAAAGCTTGTGTTCAAAGTTATTTTTAAATGCTACCTCTCATAATTGTCATAACTTAGGGAGTCATTCTTGGTTTTATGGATGAAGAAATGGACTCAAAGGAGAGATGGAGCCCCGCAAGCACTGGTAAATGGCAGGCCCAAGACAGGATGCAGTAAAATCCAACTTTTATTTGTACTTTCTCTATTTTGCCTGCTAAAAAATGAAGAACTGGCAGGAAAAATACTATAGAGTGGGAAACCCGCAATGGGTACGGTTGGTATAGACTGGGAACATGTGTCGTTTCTCTCCACCAAACACAATAGCTTCTTGCCATGTTATACTGTAGGAAAATGAAAATCAAAATCCAACTTGCCACATTGTATTTCTTCTGAAAATATCTGGTGCTCAGACAAATCCATGCAACCTGCCCTAACCTCTATGGAGAGAGTCTTCATTAGCAAAGGTACTATATTTCAAAAGCCAACCATATTTTGTGTGCACTGCGCCCAGAGTTGCAATTCAGAGCCAACAATTTCCTTCCCTGCATCATAAGCACTAAAGCTTTTCCAAGAAAACTTTTGGCTCAATACACCTACATCAGGGAGCACTTCTAAGATCCCTCATTCAAGGAGTAATGTCATCTGTTTATGTTCTAAGTCCAACACAAGAGAGAGAGGTGGCACTTACTGGGCCACTCTGCCAGTGGGACCTTGAAGTCTGACTTCATCAAAATGAAGTCGATAATGTGAAACACATGTCTGCCAAAGCTAACTCCTCAATATTGACACTACAAGAGACAGGCAGCAAAGAAGGTGAAAGATGCTGTTTGAAGAGAAAAAAAATAGAAATCACAAAGTAAGGTACATGTCATTGTTTCATGAAGATGTGACAGAGTTACATTTTTTTTTTTGAATGTCAAGTTTGAATTTCGGAAAATATTGGCATTTACTGTCTGAGAATCCACAGAGTCAGCCCCCTTCCCCCGCAATGAAGCTGCTCTTCCCTGACCCTCTCACTTCATTACTACTGCTCCGCTTCCCTCCACCTACACATACAGACCGAGAAAGAGTCACAGCTTGTGAATATTTCAGCAGTGTGGTTTTAAAAGGTACATTAAATTTATTCTAGATGTTGTGCTGCTGACATGGATAATGTTACATGATGGAATAAAGATCTCCAAAGAGCTATTCCTATTAATAAATTGGCAGATAAAATGTAAGACTCAGATACCACTCCTCATTCTCAAAGTGGGAATAACATTATAATGATAGAATTTCTTTTAAGAGAGTACCAGGTCCTCTTCTGCCTAGAAGAAAAAAGCCATAGTTTTTCTTTTTTTAAGAATGGTAAGAAAGGAAGAAATAGAAATAGAAAGGAAAATTAAAGCTAAATATATGTTTTAGGAAGCAAATAAGTTAAAATATTCCTTGAAGCCTTTAATTAGAAAACCTGGGAGAGGTTCCTTGTTAATTTAAAATTCACTAGGTAATAATACACTATGCATAAATTACAAATACTTCCTTACACTGTACCCTGTACATGTATGTAGACGATGTGTCTAGCAACATGTTGATGTTTCTGAACATGGTCCTAAGTCTATATACATCTTGTTCAAGAAGATAATATAATTGGGGCCAGAGATGTAGAAGGAGAAGACAAGCCTGGGATCTGCTCATCTTCTATCACCAGGCAAAAATTTAAGCCTATGGACCCATAAAAAGAAGTCACTGGAAGCTCTAGAACAGTTATGCCCCAGTGGTGTTTCTGCCCAAATAGTATCACAACTTGGACTTCCTAGAAGAAGCTACACATCTTGTTATCTACAAACACTTTAGATAATTTGGAGCAAATCCTTTTTTATACAGACAAGATAGTATCTGAAGTATTTCTGTCTTTCCTGGCTTTCTCAGACGTTTCTGCCTATCCTGTAACAAATAGCTTCATCACATGTTTCAGAGTCTGGTTGATGTGACCTTAAAAGCCCTAGAAAGATGCTTTGGGCAAGTTGTTTAATATGTCTGAACTTTATGTTTCTCACTTGTAAAATGTGAATTGTAAAAACAGTTTTTGTTTATTGAATATTAACTATATCCACGCACTATATGGTGTGTGTTACATTCATTATCTCATTTAATATTTCCAATAGACCTTTTATAGGTGTTTGTTATCATCCCCAATTTCCAGAGGCAAAATTGGGACTACAAAGTAAGCAAACCACTGAAGGATACATAACTAATAGGTATTCTAATAGGAATTCAAGACCAAAAATAATCATTCCAGAATACGAACATGAAACTGTTTTCCATAAAGTTAACCCTTTATATATCCAGTAAATGTTTGACAAAGACAGCAATAAAAAGTAGCAATGGATTTCCAAAATAACATATTTGTCCCTTGGTATCAAGGATTAGGACAGAGGTTCTCAATTTGGTGTCCCTTTCAATCTTAAGGGCAATCTTACACACACACACACACACACACACACACACACACACACACTTTTGTTCTCCCAATCCATACAAATTGAATCAAAATCTCTGGAGCTGAAACTTGAATACCTGTTTTGTTTTGTGTTTTTTAAAGTTTCTAAAGTTCTGATTACTATTAAAATGGAATTCCCTGTTCCACCCCATCTCTCCCATTCAAGCAATTAACTATGTGGCCAGAATGCATGCAGTAGCTCTTTGAGGGCTGTGAAAAGTAAAAACGTATGAAGTAACAAGTAAGTGGAATTAGAGGAAGGTCAGAACTCTAGCATGACTAAACCATCCACGAACTTGCCTTTGTCTTGTTGCTGCTGTTATTTGGCCTGGGTTCACCCATCCTGAAACCTAGAGGCCGACATTGGTTCAAACAGAATAGCTCTTGGAGAAATCCTCAAAAGTTTCCTAATATATAGAAAAATATTTTAATTTCTGTTTTCCTTTTCTGCTATTTGGTTCCTTTCAGGGCCCAGTGGCCTACAGACATATAAAACTCTGAAAGGCTAGACCTTCCCTTCAAATGGGAGATACTGGAGGGTAGCACCCAATCCTACTGTTGTTATTTCCTCTGTTTCTTGCTGCCTGGTTCTAGATGTGGGATATGCAGACATTACATAGCAGAGTATGCAAATAAAGACCAGCTTTCTTGCAAAGTACTAAAGGAGGAAATCTCAGGGAATTAGAATACATTGTGCAGAAAGCAGAGAGTGAAAAGTTTCAAAAGTGAACCTATAAAATGAACTTCTAGTCATATGAGATGTACAAGTATAGACTTGGCACTAATTTACATCTCCTAGACTTTGGGAACTGATGATGATAATGCATGGACGACCTTAATGGAACTACTATGGGAGATTTTAGAATTTGCAGCTGGACTTTAAACAGAGTATTTATTTGTTAAAAAAAAATTTCAAAGTTCTCCATAGATCCAGCATATCATAACACAGTCCAAAATGTCCAAGATAAAGTGCAAAATTACTCAGCATATGAAGAACCATAGAATATCAACTTGAGTGGAAAAAAAGCAGATGTCCTCAGATGATACAGACATAAGGATTGTCTCACAAGAACTGTATAGCACCAACTACAAATATGCTTCAAAGAGTTAGAGTAAATGCACTTGAAATTAATGCAAAGACAGAATGTTTTACTTTAAAGGTTAGACCATAAGGAAGAAACAAAAAATTTAGAGCTAAGAACTAGTGTCTTGGTTACTTTTTTCTTGTTGCTGAGACAAAATACCCAACACCCAAAATGAAGGAAGGAAAGGTTTATTTAGCTTACAGTTTGTGGAGGTTTCAGTCCATACTTGGCTGGTTCCGAGGCAGAGGGGCACATGGCAGAGGGTGACAGTTCATGGCAGCAGAGCACAGCAAAGCAACAAGCACAAGAAGGGAGGAATGGCAGCAGGAATGGCAGCCAGCAGCCTTTCTTTCCCTATTCGCCCTAGGGTGTGTATAGCTCTCACACCCATAATCCCAGCATTGGATCATGGATCATTCATAAACCCTAAAAGCCACCCCATAACTGCATGAGGATTTGGAGGGACATGTGGACACAAACCATAACAGATAGAGTACGTGAAATAAACACAGATCAATAGAAGAATGAAAAGGGCAAAGGAAAGAATCAATAAATTAAAGAAAGAGCTACAGAAATTATCTAATCTGAACAAGCAAAAGAGAAAAAACTCATTTAAACCTTCAGGTCTCTGTATGACAGTGCCAAATGTCTAATAGTCAGACCATACAAATATTAGCAGAGAAGTGAGTAAAATGTAGGGGAAATAAGAAAATTTGAAAATAAATGGCTGAAAATCTCCCAAATTCTGTGAAAAATGTACCTTACAGGTCTAAGGAAGTCAGGGAGCTCTAAATAAAAGTAAGCAAACAAAGTCTTACAAAGAAATCTATGCTTAGATACATTGTAACTAAACTACTAACGTTTCAACAGATTATGATTTTCTCATAAGAAACCATGAGGGCAGGACAAAGTGGCTTGGTTTCTTTAAAAATCACTGTAAATTTCTCATTTAAACAGAAGGCAGTTCCAGGGCATTTGCGCTGAAACCAAAGTATTGCCAACCTAGATATCTAGAGTCAGCAAAAACAATCATGAACAATGAAGAAGAAACAAAGGTATTCTCAGGAGAATAAAAACTAAGAGTGTTCTTAACCAACCTACCTGTTCTACTTATGAAAAGAAGTTCCAAAAAAAGTAAAGTGATAATAGGAGGAAATTCGAAATATTAGGGATGAAAGAAGGGCAATAAGAATGCTAGCTATATAGGTAAGTATAGTAGATTATTCTCTTCAGTTCCTCAAATCTAGATGATTAAAATCAAAAGTTAAAATGGGCATGATGGCTCATTTCTGTAATCTTCGCACTTTGGGAGGCTGAGGCAGAAGGATCATAAGTTCAAGCCCAGCCCGGGGAACTTAGCAAATTAAAGAGACCCTGTCTTAAAATAAAATGTTAAGAAGGGCTGGGAACGTGGCTCAGTGTGAAGACCCTTGATTCAATCTCCAGTACCAAACAAAAGCAAAAATTATAACATTTTTATTGGATTTTCAAAATGTCTGAATACAGTAAATAGGACATCTACAGTATTAATAGGACAGGGGAGGAAGATTCTACCTAGTGATAAGTTTCTACCTCCTACTGTAAGCGATCAATTTTAACCCTAAACTGACTAAAAGTTTTAATGTGTTTATCACCTTCTCTAGAGCAATCACCTAAAACTATGTAAAGACGCAGCCAAACATATAATTGAAAAATTACAATGAAATACTAGAAAAACAAAGCAACAACACACTCAGCTGCTGGACTCATTAGCACATAAATCTACTGATCAGTTCAGCACCCCATGATCCAATCACCTCCCCAAAACCGTGCCTCTGAGCTCATGATATGTAGGAGGGACATCCAAGTTCTAAACCATAGCAACAGTGAAAAGACAGAGATTGTGAGATTAAAAGAAAAGAAAAAACTTTGTGACCCAACTATAGCTTCTACAAGAAACTCACTTGAAATATAATTATGTATAGGCAGCTTGAAAGCGAAAGGATGAGAAAAGATCTGTGCCATGCAAACCTTAAACAAAAGATTATTGAGTAGCTCTATGAAGAATCAGAGAAAGTAGACTTGAGAGCCAAATTTAATAGAGATAAGAAGGGATATTACATAGTGATAGAAAGATGAATTCACTATAAAGACATAATAACCCTAAATGTGTATATTCCTTACACAAGAACATCGAAGTACATTAAGGCAAAACGTGACAGAGCTGAGGAGAGAAACAGAATTAGACGCATCATAGCTGGATAGTACCTCTCATTGACTGATAGACCTAGTACACTGAAAATCAGCAAGGGGTAGCTGCAGAAAAGGCAACAAAGTAACACTAAAATGGGGAAATAAAAGAAAAAAGTGTGAAATAGTGAAGGTAATTATCACCTACCTCATAAGTTTTTGTGTTATATAGCTGGAATATAAAAATGACAATTTACGGTTAGTTGTGTAGCTCAGTGGTAGAACGCTTGCCTAGCATAGGCAAAGGTCCTGGGCTCCACCCATAACAGGGAAAGAGAGAGAGAGAGATGCTTCAATGCTTTCACCAGACAACCTTATACAAATTAAAGACATTCCTTTCAAATCATTCCTATTTGAACCCCAAAATATAACTGACCTTAAATACATCATTTCTCTTTTAAGGGTTTATTTTCTCATCTGTAACAAGGGAGAGAGAGCTTCTGCTGTTCTCTGCACTCTCCTTGCAACATGATGAGGCTTTAAGATTTCCCTCAGCTCTGTTATTTCCTCTATGCTCTTATTTTTCAGACAATTTTTTTTCTCTAGGGTAATGTTTTCCAGTCAGTCTGTTTTGAAGCCTTATTATCTTTCTATCTTCGTATTTAACTTGCAAAGAAAGTATTAAAGATAAAGCAAGGTGGGGGGCCCGACTCACCATCACTCCATCAAAAGGTTGTGGTCTGGAAATCCGCTCTCAGAAGCAAACATCTTGAAACAAAGGCAGAAACCAGTACGGAAAAAAAAAAGTACAAGCTCCAACCAAACATCTTGCTTTATTTTCTGCTGCGTTCTTTTCCTCCTATTGGGTGGACATAAGCTTAGGCAATATTTAACCAAATATTATTTATGTGTAATAAGAAACAGGGGTACTTTGCATTAGGAAATTTACGTGTTACAAATAAAACCTGACAAACTGCTCAGACTTTGATAATTCAGGAAGAAATAGTAAATTTAAAGTGAGCCATATTCTCCTTAGCTCCCTGATGAATTTCTTTCTGAAACAGCTTGGAAATTTGCAAAATATTTGGGGAATTTTAAAGCATTCTGCTATTGTCATTTTGATTTGAGGAACATTTATTGAATGTTTTCTATATTGTTCCAGCATCTAGATCTTTGGAAGACACAGCGATGATGTAGAATAGATAAGTCTCCATTTTCCAGTTATCCCAAGAACTTCTTAATGAACTGCTGCATGTTCCAGCCAGGAAGAAAGTGTGGGTGTTATATTGACCTCTGTTTAACCAATGCCTTGCCCAGTGCTGTGTGTAAATTGGGCTTTGTATTAGCAGTAAGAACACGCAAGAAATTAATGGCAGAGCTGATCTTGGCTTCTTACCAAGACATTGGATTGTTATACCAAAATGGATCACGCACCTTACACGCACACACACAGTATGTTCATTTCTTATATGCATTATATAATAAATGATATCTGTTTTTTAACTTTAGTGTTTATTTTTATTTACACACACCCCTCCCCCACAAACAATAAAACTGATGAAAATTCTAGTGTTCACAGCTGATTTTCTGGGCAATTGAGCAACGCTTCCAAAACTTGACTGTCCTCACCGATTACTTGGGAAGCTTGTTAAAGTGGAAATCATGATTCATTCAGTCTGGGACAGGGCTTGCGATGTGCATTTTTTACAAACTTTGACTGATCGTGGTCCATGGACCACATCTCCAGCAAGAAGACAAGGTATGAGGAACCAGCATCAGTGATGCTCAAGGCCAGCTGGAGGAAGTCATCATGGCTGCAGTGCACAGACCTGGCAGAGTAATGCCTCCAGCGTTTTAAACCTGAAATGACCTTAGGAAGTATAAGGAGGTTCCAGTGACTGCCACAGACTCTACAGCAAGTTAGGATTTTGTTCTCACTGGGATACAGCTTTGGGGCTCCTATTTTTAAATCTCCTGTGTTTTTCATGAATTGGTGTGTCTAACGTGTTTTTCTTTCTTCCTTTTCTCGTCTCTACTTTCTGTATTTTTCTTATTTTTTAAGAAACACTAGTTTATTATTATAGTAGTTTATTAGTATTATTATAGTAGTTTATTATTATTATTTCATTTATTAAATGAAATAAGCCAGGTTTAAATGGCAACTATTGAATGATCTCACTCGTATGTGAATTCTAAAGAATTGACTCTTACAGAAACAGTAGCATGTGGTGGTTACTGGAGGCAGGAGAGAGAAAGTTAAAAGAGGATGGGACAGGCTGGTCAGCACTGAGACAGGAAGAATCACTACTGGTGTGCAACTGCACACAGGGTGACCCAGTTAACAGTAAGTCAAAGAGCCTGAAGAGTAGACTTTGAATATTGTCACCACAAAGAAAGGACAAATGTGGGAGGTTGTGGATATGCTAATTACCCTAGTTTGATTATTATACAATGCGTACATGTATTGAAATGTCACACTGTACCACATAAATATGTTCTGATGAACCAATGAGAAGCAGCAACAGCCAAAGAGCAGTCACTGGTAGATGCGTGGCTGGGAGGAAGGCTGTTCCTCATAGCACAGGAAGGAGGCTGGCTCCTCATGTATAAATGAGCTACATTGTTTCCCTGAATCATTGCCAGCTGACCTATGAGTAGTTTCTGCAGAGAAAGAAGAAGAGGAATTGGGGAAACACACGAGGCACAGTTTTAGGGGATTCCAGAAAGCATTACCTGCAACCTGGAGCAGAATCTTTGCTTCCCTCTGGCACCCTGGCATGGAGCACATCAGTTCAGTTTCCAAGTCACCAGGCCCGAGACTGAATTTTCAGTGTAACCTGGACTGTCTGGCTTTCTTAATCCTGACAGGGAAAAAATATCTCCTTGCTCATTCTGAGTTACAATGCTGAGTAATGTGACTTTTAAAATAATACATAGGAAACCGTTCTAACCCGGTTTTGTCTTCTTCAGATTGGCACTGTTGATGAGAACAAATGTGTATGTGGTAGAAGGGATCCCTGTTAAAAGCCTAAATTAAATCCACACTTTCTAATGTACCTGGAAATCATCAACATTTTTCAAAAAACATTCACTTGGGGATGATTCTCAAGGGAAATTGTAATGATGACCAAGTTAAAGGGCATCAAGCAAATCTTATGTTCCAATTTGCAACACGCCCATTACAGTCATACAATGAGCTGTGTGTGCTGGTTCCTCAGAGAAAAGGTGTGAGGGCAGGGATCACCAATAACAATTTGTGCTGTGATCTCCAGCATCCATTGGGGTGGTATTATTGCTTAAGGTTGGTGCTTTGTAGAAGCCACTGGATCCCTAAATCCCCCTTAGGAGTGAGGACCATGCAGACTCTCTCCTTGTGAACAAAAATCTTATAATAAATCAGCAGCAGCATTTTTTGGGCTTGGCATTTCCTTAGAGGACATTGGTTTTTTCTCTATGAATCTTTTCCTTTCCACACCCCTCTACTTCCAATTCTTCTAGTGAAACAGAAAAGGCAAAAAGTTTTAATTTGTCATAGGAGGCTCAGTATGTGAGAGCCCAGTGCTGCAGATGGTAGAAAGAATTTACCAACAGTCAAGAATTAATATAGAAAAGTTAAGAGTTTATTGACACACTACCAGACAGCAGTGCGTGAGTCCCAGAAAGGACCAGTGTGAACAGTGGGTCTGCAAACATCATCTCAGGAAGGCCCTCATCAGGTCACAGCCGTTCCATTCTCCAACCGTCTCCATTCTGAGGATGGCCACATGTTTTTGGAAGACTGACTAATGTTTTCTTCTATACTGTTCAGTGCACCTGGTGTTAAAAAAACAGTCATTCCAAGTAGGGTTAATTAACAAATGTATATAGGCTAATTAGGGTTAGTAGGGTTGGGGTTCTTTAAGAGGGACGTCTAACATTATACTGGGACAAGGGAGGAAATGGTATTCTTTAAGACATGACCAGTGGTCAAGTCATCTAGTGATATATGTGTGGTTCTTGTAACTTGCAAGGTCGAAAGATCATTTTTTTTCCGCTACAATCTCATAGTTCAGCTGCAATGTGGCATTAGAAACAGTGGTAAACTAACCACGATTCCACAATTTAAGTGGGCATCTTCAAGTTACAACAGAAAGTACACAGGGATGAATCCTCTGAGTTGTGGCTATGTCAGTAACCAGCTGTGTAACCTTTAGCCAGTTACTTCTCATATCTTTCAATTTCTAGTAGTTGGATGAGATGGTTTTAAAAAAATTCTTTTTCATCCCTCCGTAGTTGGGCCTGTAACTTCATCCATAGGATTCTAACTTATGAGACAAAAACTCATGAACAAGAATAGTGTGCTGTTCTCATTTGACACTAGAATTTACTTTTTAGGAGATAAGATTGCCTGGATGGCTGAAACATAACATAAACCCACCCCAAATGCAATAGGAGATCCTCACTCAACACATTATTAACTTGCAATTAATCAACTAGGCAGAATGCAGTTGGTAACTCTTTCTAAATCACTAAGAATTCTTCCCAGTCCTCAAGGTTCCTCTGATACTCTGCAGTGATCCCTCCTCCAATCCTGACCCGTGACCAGGGCACTCTAACAAAGAAACGTACTTAAAAACAAAGCATTTGTTCTCACAGGAAGTAGACCTTGTTTTGTTTTAATGAAAATGGTCTTTGAACACTTAAACTCACACAAACCACATATGGAAAGAATGTGTCATTTGTACTTTTGCCTAAAGGAAAATGTTGCTATCGTCCTATAGTTAATAGAAGTGGAATCAATGTGAACTCTCTAAATGATTTTTGTCTGCAAGTGGGAGAGGCACTCAGTTTAGTGCTCAGAAGACAAAAGGCAGAAGAAATGTGATCGTAAGTGACTTGGCATTTTGGTGCATCCAAAACCCGGAGTGCTGGGAGTCTGACTTCAGGAAATAAAAGAGAGGAATATGAACAGCAACAAAGTGATTACAAGAGAGATAATGGACAATTACATCAGAACTAACTCAAACCTGCCACGAGGCTCCATCCCTCTTCATTAATAATGGTGGTGCTGGCAAAAAATGAAAGGGATGAGAGAGGCCTTGACTGAGCATTGCTTCAGCCTGTGCTTTGCCAAAAAGTTTACATGTGGCATGTTGCAACTTTACTGCTCAGAATCATAAAAGAGCTGGGCACCCTTCCCAGAACATTGCTAACTTTTCTTCTTTCTTCTGTGGTCCACATATTATAATTGTATGATTTTGTTTCCAAAGTCATTTTCAACTCAAGCAGTGAGGAGAATATGCGGTGCACATGTTACCCAAGTTTAGACCCAGATCTCTCTGACGTTCCGCTCCTGTGAGAAGAGTGTGGGTTTGAGGGGCTGTTAGGACCACCTGTCCACCAGAGATCAATGATAGCAGCACTCCACCTAGGTTGAAGCCCCTTTAAATTCACAAGGTTTTGTTTAGCTAAAGATGTCTTCATACATCCTAGACCCCGATCCAGCCCCTTCCACTCTTACCAGGTAACATCAGGAGGATATTAACTCGGCTTCTTTTCTCTTTGCTTCCAAAGTTCTGGGGACCATCTTCATCCTTGTGTCTTTTATTCCATCTCAGAGAAGGAAATGTTTCTGCTGTGCTCAAAGCCACAGCCACCGCTTATATCCTGAAGGCTACCTCTTCCTTCCTGAGTTAGCAGTGTGGTCCGTGCAGGGACTTGTGTGGATGTACAAACAGAATTACAGAGTTCTCACCTGTAGCTCTCTTCTCTCCACATGCTATCCCATAGACATCTCTTATCTGGGTTATTACCTGACTTACTTCCCAGCTCTGGGATTAGAGCCATGCACAAGGCCAAACCATGGAGATAAAAAGATTAAAAAGACACCTGAGAAATTCCTGCTGATCACTTCTCTAAGTTTCAACTTCCCTCCATAGTCTGCCTGCATTAACCTGTTTCTCAGATTCCCCCCAAGCATCACAAATCTCCAATGGAAATAGTGTTTAACCTCTCCTCTGGGTCCCTTTTCTTGGACTTCAAGCCACTTCCTAGACACATTCTTCTCTTCACCTCTCCTCCTTATCAACATACAATTCTGCTTTTTCTTCCTTTTTCTTTACAAGCTCCTTAAAAATGCACTTTATACATGAACTTGGATTCCATTTCTGGCAGGAGCAAAGCCCACCATGGTATAGCTCTCCAGTTGATTAAACTCTGGATGAAATACAAAGAGCAGATCCCTTGGGACTTTAAAAATTATACCAAAGCAGACAGATTGGGAAAAACCTAGAGGTCATCTGTGAGGGAATGAATTTCCCAATTGTCGTTTCTTCTTTTCGTACAGTTTTGCCCTGGAGGAAGCCCTAAGCACAGAGTTTGGAAGAGGTAAGCTTTGTGGATTTCTAAAAACTAAAATAGTAATTTCAACTTTCTGAACTATAAAGCTGGGGAAAGTGGTCCCGGTCAACGAGAAAATGAGGAGCGGACAGAGGTAGAGAAGGGGAACCTGTAATTCTGTTGCACATATATGGATCAGACTCAAACTGCATGGCAGAGGGCAGGAAAGCTACACTGGTACTAAACAACAGCCCAACTCATAGTTAACCCTGAGCAGTATATGCATAGGACCCGCCCAAGTAGTGTACCAAAGTGTTAAATGCTGAACATGGATGAGACCCACCCACAGAAAGCTAAACAACTTTCTGTCTGAACATAATGAGATTATGTTCAACTTTCTGTCTGAACATAATGACTATCTTATAAATAAAACAACAAAAAGTTTTTCCAGAGACTTAAAACAATAGCCTATGCTATACCATCATCACAGTGTCCAAAATACAGCCCTAAAACTGCTCAAACATACACAGAACTGGGGAAGTGTGATCCATTCCCAAAGGAAAAGTCAAGCAACATGGACCCCAAGATGGTCTAGGTGTTGTAATTCTCAGGAAGCAATTTTAAAACAATGATCATATCTAGGATCCATAAGACAGAAATTAAAAACCTGTCATTGAAGGTAAAGAAATTCTCTGAAGAGAAGTAGAAACCATAAAAAAATCAGATTGGAAACTGCCAAGCTGAAAAATATAACGTATAAAACGAAACAAGTGGGTAAGATAAGACCGGAATAGAAAATACAGCACAAAAGAATATCTGAACTTGAAGATAGATCAATAAAAATTATCCATACTGAAGTGTAAGGAAGCAAAAATAAAATTAAAATAAAGCATCAGGAACCTATAGAAAAATACCAAAAAGTCCAAAATGTGTATCATTGGGATTCCAGAAAGGGCTAGGACTGAAAACTCCCACAGTTGGAGAATGATATAAATTTGTAGTGAAAGCAACTCGGTGAACCCCAAACAGGCTCAATTTGAAGGAAACCACAGCTGACACAGAATCATCCTCACTGAAAGTCAAAGATTAAAACCAAAGCAAAAAGAAAATCTCAAAAGCTGCTAGGGAAAAATGATGCACTACACACAAGAGAACTATGATTTGAAGGGCTTAGAATATCTTGTCAGAAGCCTTCAAGTCCAGAATACAGCAGATCAGTGTCTTTAAAGTGTGAAAGACCAAGAATGAGGTAGGGCTTGTGTCTCAGAGGGGCTGGCCTGCAGCCTGGTTCCTAAATACGGGTTTGGCCTGGGAGAGGGGATAGAAGTCTGGAGATTGACAATCAAGGATTGATTTGCAGCCTCTGTGTTAGATCCCAGAACACACACACACACACACACACACACACACACACACACACGCACACGCACACACACGCACACACACACACACACATGCACACACACGCACACACACAGGACCCAACTGACCATCATGGAGTTGGACATAGTTCATACGGCCACAGTTGAAGGCAAGAAGGCCACTGGGGCTGTCAAATCTGGCTGGACAGCGGCTTTTTTCAGTAGATATCCACAAAATCTCATTTTCTTCCACACACTTCTCCCTGTCTCAGTCCCCTACTCTGCCAACTCAACCTAACTTCTCCTACTCACTCGGCTGTGTTCACCGACAACCTCATTTATTCTGTCACCCAAGCTTGCTGATGCCTATGAGATGTTCAGTGGCTAATCTCCATAAAGACTTCCTGGATCTTCCCACTGAGAGCTGTTTCCCTCTCTTTTGAATCTTCAGATCAATTCACTGAAGACTTCAACGTTGCATGAAAATTGTCCAAGTAACTGTACATCATATATTACTTCATAGGGGCTGTGAGTCATCATTTAATTAGCCAACAGGTCATACCCTATAACTGAAAGGTACTCATTGTTTACTTCTAATGAAGAAAGTAAGAAAATACCTTTTTCTTTCCTAAGTCAATTAGAGTCCAATCAGTCATAAAGAGTAATATGAATTCCTTATTTGTGTATATTTTAAAAAGCAATTGATAGAAAACTCCTTACTGTAATTAGCTTGGAACGCAGTAATAACACTGGTATATTTTAGAATTATTTCTTCTAATTCCTTGGTCTTTACCTGTGCTAAGAAGACTATAGAGCATATATAGTATATAACTAGGAGAAAACTTAAAAATGAAAGATCAGAGCTGAGGATATAACTCGGTGATGTGGCACTTACCTAGCATACATGAGGCCTTCAGTTCAGTCCCAAGAACTGCCAAAAGGGGTAGAGGGAAGGAAGGAAGGAAGAAAGGAAGGAAGGAAGGAAGGAAGGAAGGAAGGAGGGAGGGAGGGAGGGAGGGAAGAAGGCAAGAAGAATCTCCATTTTATTTTACCAAGTGAAAAACAGAGTTCAAGAGGCTGCCCCAAATCCCACATTAATTGATCTAGACTAAAATCCAGGGTTTTCTAACACTGCACTGAGTCTCTTGCTTCTTTTAATTCAGTACTATAACGTTTACTGAGAAAATAGAGGACCAAAGTCTGGTGGAATGAGCCTGGGTGGTTGGTTACATCGTTGGTGAGGCCAGCCATCTCCGCCCACACGATTCAGAAGCTGTGCGAAGGTTACCTGGTTGTTGAGCCAGCTCTTCCTGCCTGTCTGTGGCTGAAAGCAACAGCTACGCCTGCCTCACCACCCAGTTATTCTACTCACTGTTTATAGTTCCATCATTTAAAAGACCAGAGGGTTCAGAGAGAGAGCTGGTTATGAAACCAGGGGTGAGGCAGAGTTAGAAAGCAAAGCTCCACGTCTGATCTCAGTTCTATCAAAAACCAAGTTAAGGATTATGATACATTCCTTGCTGCCTCTGTGCCTCGGTATCCCCACTTGTGAAATGAGGTTGAAAAACCCAGCAACCCTGGAAACAGCAATGGGACACACATCTAGTGACTATGAAGTTAAGCAGATTTTGGAAGCAAATGGAAACAAAAGCTGGGGAGAAGTAGGAAGGGTTTTCAGTATAAAAGACAGAAAAAGCTAAAATGATCGTCTTTTTAAGAAGTTGATTTTTTCTTAGTCATTCCCGGAGAGGGCCAGGTGATACTGCCAGTGCTTCACTCCAAAATAGATGAAAGGTTAAAAAAAAGAAGGAGGAGGAGGAGGAGGAAAAGGCAGCTCTATTGGGGGAAAAATCCTGAAATAACCTGTCGCGGATGTTCAGAAGTCACAAGGTCATCATTCATCTTTATAAAAAGAGACACAGAACAAAGACAAACAAGGTAAAGGGCTTACTTTTACATAACGCCAGGCCAGGTTAAAAAAATAGCTATAATTCCCCAAGGCTTCCACATGACAGAGAAATTTAGGCTTTGGGAAACAGCCTATCAAATGCTGTATTTCTGGTTTCAACAAATGCTTGGGGACATCATAAAAGTCTGATTTAGACAGAAAGTTTTATCCATCATTTCTCTTAAATTCTTTTTTTTTTTTTTGTACCAGGAATTGAACTCAGGACCTCACACTTGCCAGGCAGGTGCTTTGCCACTGAGCTAAATCCCTGGCCCCTTAAATTCTTAAACATATATATTTTTTTCAGAATCATAATAAGTCTGGTCTCTAACCTAAGATCAGTCAAGAGCAAGCAAACCACTATTTTAGGAGTATACATCTAATTTTACTATGTTAGCATTTAATATTTATTGACTTCATTACAGAACAAAGCATTGATCTAGAAAAGTTAACATTGCCAATTCCACAAACTCTTTTTCTGGCACTTGAATATAATTGCCTTTGTAGTATTCTATTTAATCTGTCTGTGCACACACATATGCATATTTTTTCAATGAAGAGGAGAAGAAAAAATTAATGTGTTTAGCCAGTGAAACCTTGACATAGAAGTACCACTAATTGCAGAGACAGATATGTAGGAGATCAGGGTCATAGAATAACCCATAATAAGAATACAATGTCTTTAAAACCTCCTGTTTATCTAAAAATGTATGCACATTTTAAATTGTATACCATTATATGTGCAGATTCCTTCTAATATTAAAATAATATTTCCCTAAAGTTCTTACCAGAATGGCATCCTCCAGTACAATACAACATAGGAAGAAAGTTCACAATAGTTTTGGTCATCTGGTTATTTTAAGACAAAATTGTTTTGTTTTTTCTTTCGAATTATTCAAACCGCCATGCAGGTTATGCATTGTACTTTGTAAAAGTATAATACTACTAAGAAATCTTACAACTTTTTATTAACTTGTGGATTTTTTTCTGGGACAAGAATATCTTTTAAATGTTCCCTTAGCAGAGGCCAAGAGAGAGGAATTCTCCTGTGAGTTTTCAATTGTAGCTTATAGTGAATGGGAAAATCAGTGCTCACTTAGAGCTGCATGGCTATTTGTGAGCAGAAAATAGTTTCAATTATTCTGCCTATGCAACCAAGATTTTC
Organism: Dinomys branickii; assembly: GCA_004027595.1. Classification (NCBI taxonomy): domain Eukaryota; kingdom Metazoa; phylum Chordata; class Mammalia; order Rodentia; family Dinomyidae; genus Dinomys; species Dinomys branickii. The sequence continues at coordinate 50,168 of PVLD010009896.1, read as the reverse complement.
TGGGACAATCCCAATTTCACTCTTTTCAATAAATGTGAATTTTATTGCACTTGTAGCAAATTGTACAACACATGAACTCACATAGGTGATTAAAGCCCAGGGTGGAAAGCTGTTCACTGCAGCATTAGGAGTAATGGTAATCAATGAGAAGCAAGTTAAATGCCACTCAGTACGGAAATAGCCTAAGAAATTTGAATACATCTAAATATACAACCCCAAGCAGAATCAGGCTGATCTGTATGAACTAGTATGAAAAAACATCCAAGATGTACTGGTGAAAAACATCAATTTAGAGAATGGATGTTTACTATATACTCTCATTTATGTCACACAAAAATTCTAGCATATATGTTTGTACTGGGATGGGATTTTCTGGCAGAGTGTACCAGAAACATGCCACAAAAAACTGTCTTTGGAGTCGGGATTAGGAAGAGATGGTGAATTTACCTGTTACTAACATTTCTTACTTCCCAGCATTTCAGTGTGACTTTAAGAAACGAGACTCGTTCTCTAAGGCCCGCAATCCTCATTGCTCCCCTCCCTGTTTGAGACTATATGTTGTTATAAAGTCTTGGACATACTGTGTGGCCTTTCATGTGATTGAGATGATTGAGGAAAGAAAGAAAAGGGCAAATGTAGTGGTACTGAACTATCAAGTTAGTAACAGAGGGCTCCAGGCAGCAAGCCAAGATGTAGTAGGTGAAGGCAGAGGAGGTATTCCAGTCACTGGCATGACCAAACAAGTCCTGCCAAGGTGGGCTAGAAGCTGCCAGGTGAGGGTGACAGGAAATCAAACATAAGGTAACCTCATTATTCCAAACTGCCCAACTTATTCTGTGGTGCTTGTTGTGGTGGACAAGGATGGCTGCAGTATGACCCAATACCCACTCTTGCCTCCCTTATAATGGAGGTCAAATCTTTTTTGGTGCTACAAGTGCCCACTTACAAATCCTTCTCCAGATTCTCCTCTTACAAGTAGTTGTGTTTCTTACTAACAGACAAAAGATTGATGGCAAAAGTCTTTGGGGTGACACCATCTGATAATTATTCTTCTTTGAATGATAAAAAATTAAAAAGTCAGTATTTTACAGGTTGTGCCTTTTTTCCTCCCTGCATCTTTCAACCTGCCTGAAAATAGATTCTTTTTTTTTTTTTTTAATTTATTTTTTTATTTTTTTTGCGGTACTGGGGATCGAACTCAGGACCCTGCGCTTGCTAGGCAAGCGCTTATTCCACTGAGCTATATCCCCAGCCCCCTGAAAATAGATTCGAGGCATGGGAGTGTACAAATACTCTTGAAACCACCAGGGTGAAAATTACAAAATAAGATAGAGCAGAAAATCAAGAGGAGCTCAGGTCCTTGATGACCTTCCAGGGCATGGGCAGGAGTCCTTGGTGGATACTCCACAGGCGCATCTGATGTGTGCAGAAATGGTCATCTGCTCGGCTATGTTGTAATCAGGCTTCCATGGTCAAAGGCAACCATAGCCAGTTGTGGATCTTCCCATAGTAGTTCAGGTTAGAGGAAAGGAAGAGTCTTGAAGGTTCCAAAGGACTAAGGAGAACTCTGACCAAAGTTTGGGAGTCTAAAAATTGAACCAGGAAATTCCAACAGAAGGTAGCAGATGATCGAGTTAAACACAGAGGTTTCATACTGGCATATCCTCAGGTGCCCCGGACACACCTGAAAACCGTGGTCTGCTTGTAGGGTCTGAGTCTCTTCTGCCTGTGCTACCAAATGGGGTAGGAAGTACATCTGGAAGATCAGGTCCTCAAGACTAATGCACCGAAGCTGCTTTCAGTGCTCTGCAGGGTCCAGAAGAAGTCATACACCATCTCCTTCATTTTCTCTGCCGGGACTGTAACAGAGCTTGAGGCTCCATTTCCATCTAGATGCCTGACTCTCTGACTTAGCAGAGCCAATACCTGAGCATAGGAGCACAGAGAAAGAGAGCCACTCTTCAGCCAATGGGTTCCTGGAGAAATCTGGATTCCTGGGCTCATTTCTATTTCTTTTATTAATTGTTTTCTTAAAGTCTCCATAGTCAAGAAAAGATGAGATTAAATATAAATAAATAACCATTCACTGGAAGACTTTAAAAAAAAACTCACTTGGAAGAATGCATTATCTGTTAGTAAGTAGTGTAAGTAATTATCTTTCGCGTGGAACTGGTATATTTTAGGCAATCCTGCTGAAATGGCGTAAACAACATTTCCTGTGTCAAAAGCAGAGATCCAAGTCTGTTTTAGAATGGTCCTAATCTCCATCTCTTATAATTCCCACCAATAACTTGTCTTTTTATATATGCTGGCATCTGTGTGAAAGACAGCATCCCACATTGACCAAGTCTCCATCTGGTGACAGACGGGGGAACAGGAACGTAGACTGTCACTTTATGCAGATGGAGTTCTATTAATACAAACAAGTGACCCTAAAAGAGAAATTGGCTAGCTCTAGCATAACTTTATGAAGATTGTTCTGAATTTCCTGAAAACAGGTTATTTCTAAATACATGGTGCTGCCTTTTAAACATAGATTTGGGTATTTTGTCCTTCTCAGAGCTGTTCTGAAAGTCTTTGCTTGGAAAAAGGAGAGTAGACAGAAGGAAGGGGAGGAAGGGGTTTTGGTGAGAATGAGCAGTGTCTTGTGGGAAGAGCCCCAGGTTTTCCTGGACATTGTTACAGGAGCCAGGCGCTATGAATCCTGGAGAGGCATGGTGTGGAGGCCAAGGAGAAAGCAAGGGAAGGAAAGTGGTTTAACCATCAGGACTCTTTGCTGCCCCTCTTTTCTCTTGCCATACCAGCTGACTCTGTAGCTTTTAAATCCAAATATATCCACCAGGTAAATTTAATATTCTGAAGCTGGAGCACCACTATGAAACTGCCTACTTTCTTCGCCTCCGTGATCATTCCTGGTCATGTGTGGACAGTAGGGTATCAACTGAGCTATGGATAAACCCACCAGAGAAACAATTCCTAACTGTAAACAGCCCAATGATACGTCAGCAGGAATGGAGCCATGGTACATCCTTGCCGCATAATGTTCTTACAGTCAAAAGTCATATTTTGTGCTTTTTAAACTACAGTTATTTCAGTACCACTTCAGGATTTTTGTCCTACAGATATTCAGCTCTATTACGTACTAAATATGGTTTTCTGAAATTGAGTCATTTTAAGACATACAGTCCTAGATTGTTTCCTTTCTAAGTAATGATATCAATGACATCATGAATTTGGTATGCAAATGATTCTTCTCAGTATATGCTAATCTGAACAGATAACAATTAAAATAAAAAATATTCAGTTAAGTCTCAGCTAAAATTGTCCTAAGTATCCCCAGTGATGTATTTCTCATCTTTTAAAGAAACAGCATTAGAAGAGTATTTGATATCCCCGGGGAAATTCTACACTGCTATCTCCTCAAAATAAAAATAAAAAGCATACACAGTGTATTGTTTGAACATAATTTTGTATGTGGAAATAATAAGTATGTGTATATAGTTACCCCAACATGTTAACAGCAGTTACTTCTATATACTATGGTCTCACATTGAATTATGTTTCTTTTTCACAAGTAACACCTTTATTTACAAGTGGTGACTAACTCTTTTGTTTTTCTAAGTAACAGCTTTGTTGAAATGTAATTCGCATACCAGAAAATTCACTCTTTTAAACTATAAAATTCAGCGTTTTAAGTATATGTACGGAGTTGTACAATATCAACAATATCTAATTTTTTTTTGGTCTTTTTGAGACAGAGTCTCACTATGTAGTTCAAGCTGGTCTTGAGCTCACTTTGTAGCCCAGACTGGTCTTGAACTCGCAACGATCCTCCTGCCTCAGCCTCCTGCATGCTGGAATTACAGGCATGCGCCACCATGCCCAGAAGCAATATCTAATTTGTATCAACCCCAAGGAATTTCCATACTGGTTGTTAGAGATTCCCCATTGCTCCCTACACTTAACCCCTGGCAATCCCTAATCCACTTCCTGTCTCTATAGATTTGCTTATTCTGAATATTTTTGAATAGAACAAATGGGATCATACAGTACATGGCCTTTTGTGGTTGGTTTGTTTCACTTAGCATCACAGGTTTGGAGATTTATCTACATTGTACAATGCCTCATCCCTTTGATCCTTCTTACTGTAGAGTAACTTGCCACAACATGGATATACCACATTTTGTTCATTTGTTCATCAGTGGATAGGCCTTTTTCTATTCTACCATTTTATGCCTTATAAATAACCCTGCTATGAACCCTGTGTATAAGATTTTATGTGGATATATACTTTGAACTTTAATGGTTGTACACACAGGAATGGAATTACTGATTACGTAATAACTCTATGTTTATGAATACAAGGAACTGCCAAAAAGTTTTTCAATGTGGCTACACCATTTTACAGTCCCACCAGCAGTAAATGAGGATGCTGGTTTTTCCACGTCCTCTTCAACATCTTTTATTGTCTGTCTTTTTAAATTTAGTCATCCTTATGGACATGAAGAGCATCTCATTGTGATTTTTATTTATATTTCCCAGGTAACTAACATATTTTGTTTATAAACTTGCTTGCTATATGTTTATCTTCTTAGAATAAATGTCTATGCAGATCCTTTGCCTGTTTTCACTTGGGTTGTCTTTTTAAATAGAGTTGTAAAAGTCTTTATACCTTCTTGATTTTGTGGCCTTACCAGATATATAATTTGCAAGTATATTTTTTTCCACTCTGTGAGTTGTCTTTTTAATTTCTATCAAGTGATTTTTGAAGCATGGAAGTTTTTATATTTGTTAAGTGCCTGTGGTCTGAGAATCATATCTAAAAATCCATTTTCTTTTCCTTTTTGTTTTTTTTTGGGGGGGGGTCTTTTTTTTTTTTTACTATTTTCTGTTTTAGTACTGGGAATTGAACTCAAGGCCTTGCGCTTGCCAGGCAGGCACTGCGCTGCTTAGCTATTATCTCCAGCCCTAAGTATTCGTTTTCTAAGCTAATGTCACAAAGATTTATGCTTATGTTTCCTTCAAAATGTTTTATAGGTTAGGTTTTATAATAATCTACAATCTATTTTGTGTAAATTCTTCCCCACTGTGTGACATAGGGAGTCCAGTTAACTCTTTTCTATGTGCTTATCTAGTGGTCTAAGCATCCTTTGTTGAGAAGACTGTCCTTCCTATTGATATATTGACATATTGTTGAAAATGAGTTGAGCATCAATATAAGGGTTAAATTCGTTGTACTGTGGCACAGGTTGCGTTAAATATGTAGATCAAGTTGAGAAATACTACTGGATTCATAATACTAAGTCTCCTAAATCCATGAACATAGGATATCTTTTTGCTCCAATGAATCTCCTTTAATTTCTTTCAATGATGTTTTATAATTTTTAGTACACAAATCTTATATTTCTTAATTATATTCTCAGTCTTTGCTGTTGTAAAGAGAATTAACTGAGTTTTACTTTTTCTTCTTTAGTTTTCTAAATTTTAAATTATTAATAACAAAGACATTATACTGCATGCTCAGGAAAAACTGAAAATCATTTCTGTCACATGGAGATTTGGGAATTCTTGACCTGGATTTTCTGAGGATATTTTTGTTTATATCTGAAGCTGACTTCTAGTCTGATTCAAACAATTCATGTATCCTCTAATGTAACTTAAGAAGTTGGCCTCATTCTTAGCTGCATGTTTAACATATGCTAAAGATGTAAAATACAAATTTATTATGTGAGACATAACATATTTTACAGATATTATTCAACAAACATGAACAATGTTTTGTTAGAAGTACGACTAATAAATTTACATTTCTAATTTTGAGTCTAGGGCCTGCCTGGCTAACGCAAGGTCCCGAATTTGATTCCCAATACCAAAAAAAAAAAAAAAAAAAAAAACCCAGAAAAACTAATTTTGAGTCTATAAAGTAAGTCAAAATAAAGCACCTCATGCAATGGAATGGGTGGGAAGATGCTTAGGAAGCAAAAACAGCTGTTTGCTTAATCCAAATTTTGAATGTAGCTGTCCTGACAGAGAGAATAGTTGAATCAGGGTCTCAAGCCCCCACCTCATCCCAGGCTGTAATTTATCTTTCCTTGCAGGTTTATTACCTTCTGGCTTTTAAACAGATCCATCAGCTAAATCACTAGCCCCTTGGAGATTTCCACTGGGAACTTCAGCCAAAGACTTCCGTTTATAGATTAAACCTGTCCTTTACGGGGCTATTTGTTTGCTTGATCAATTGTTAATTTTACATTCAATAGAAGCAGCTGACATGGATGGTGGGGCCCCTTAGTTACAGCTCTTAGTGACATTAGTGAATTAGGACTTGTTTGGTTGTAGCAGCTCTAAATATTCAGGTCTTTCAAAAAAGATCCCCTGATCATAGAGATAGTTCCCTGGGGAAGGCAAATCTTGCTATATTCAAGACAATAGCTCCTAGCAGGAAAAATTATGCCCCCTCCAAAAAGAAGTCTCACAAGTAGAGTAAGTGCTCAGTGCAGATAAGATCTTGCAAAAATATTGCTTTATAATTTAGACTATCAGCCATTACCTGAAGAAAGTATATACTGAAATTAAAAATGCATCCTTTTATTTTTTGGCATCATTCACACTTTTGAGAATGTTCGTGTAAGGGGCTGAGAAAGAAGAATGTGAGAATTCACAGTCAGAAAGTGCTCATCAGTATGAGCATTGAATGGATTTTATTTTAGAAACGAATCTGTGGTTCTCAGTCCCAGGGAAACAATAGAGGGTAGTTCATAACGCCATTAGAACTCCTCTAAAAACTGCCAGACTTTCTAAAAAAAACTGAGGGAATTGAATCCCCTCTGCCCAAACACAGATTCCAAAGGTTGTGTTAGCTAATTTCCTTACCTAACCCTTCCCTTACCATGAACAGCAACAAGATTAGAACTAAGAACATAGTCAGTCCCCATAACATCTGTAAGGCATGTAAGGCACAGGCCTTATCCTGGGGAACCCCACTTTCCTAAAGACCCAGAACATGACCAGAATTCTGAAGCTCTCCAAAGACGGCAGAACTCACATCTAAAGAAAATCGAGTCAAGAAAGAGGTTAGTCTTCTCTATTTCTTTGTGAGGATAAGCAAAAGGCCATCTCACAGCTTGAAAGAACTGAATGCAGGTTCAAAGCTTTACCCAAGATTCTCCTCAGGTGATTCTCAAAGGTGGAATCTCAAGCAATAACATTTTCATCAGCAGAAAGTTGGAAGGAAATTGTTCATTTGCTCATCTCTCCCCAGGAAGCTTAACCCAGCCCTCAGCCAATCTTTCTCAGTAGTCACAGAACTGAGTCCAGTTCTGCATCTGCTGCAAGTACCTTGTGAGCTCATCTCCTCAGGCCCCATGTCCTCCCCTCTGCTGCCAGGCACAGCCCAGGTAACTCTGGCCTGACCAACTGCAGGTTGATGCAGTCACTTAAGACCAAGTCCCCAAAGAGAAATATGTCCTTTATTTGTGACACTGAGAGAGTCTCAGCATGTATCTTCCGGTGACAACATCTTTTTCTTAAATGAGGCCAAGTGAGAAAGCAAAGACAAACATCTTGACTTTATAATGTTTCTCAGACTTTCACATCACCCATTTACTACCTCCTGATGTTTTAGAAAATGTTCCCTTTGCCAGATCTTCCATTCCTCTTTCTATTCTTCTCAAGGAAAGGCTCTGGAACATTGAGTTTTACTGTCATTAGAGGGTCAGCCTGCAGAGTATCAGGGGAACACGATACTTTCCACTTGGACAGGAAGAATGTGCTGTTCCTGATTCTTGCTCAGCTTCCTGATGAGATCGACCTAGTCTGTCTTGTCACATGAATCCTCCCACTAATGGGCACACAGACTCCTCTCATGTGTGGAAACACTGACAGTTTTCAGCATATGTTAGCTTACTGAATACTTGTAGGAAAATTGAATGACAGGTTTGGTGGTGGTTCTGTTAAAATTTTGGTTACATTTTGAAAATAAGAATTTTGATGACTTATCCCTATTGGTCATTTTACAAGAAATGGCTGTGTATACAAAGACTAAAGGAATATTGTGATGACTACTCAATAACACTTTGGGTGAGTTTATTATGAACTGTACTTGTATCTCCAATCAAGGGACAACATTACCATTAAATAATCTTGAAATGTATATTTTAAGCTGACTTGAGAGGTGTCAGCTAGCCCCCATTTAAAATACCCTGACCATGGTGCCAGGCATTTAGTGAGAATATTAAAATATTAATTCAATGAATAAAAGATAAATGAATGTACCTGCAGGACAAAAATGAGAAAAGCCTAATGGTACAATCCTAAGTAGAAGTGTAGAATTTAAGAATTATACATACATATGATTTGATCATTCCATTACATATATATATATATATATATGAAATCAAGTTTTACATAGCCAATAAATGTATGAAACAAAATTTTAAAATAAAAGTTATAGCTATATTATTGCTGCAAATATATAAAAGTTGAATATACATCTTGAGAAATTTAAAATATAACAAAGGAGACCATTGACTTTGTCATGCAATCAAGTTGAAGTGAATTTTTCATCTGTCAAACACTCATGAAAGACATTCTAAAAATGAATCTGATCATACATGAAACTAGACATGCAGCATTATGAGATGTAAAAGTACATAATATAATAAAAGAGAGTCAAAGATCTGAAGCATGCTCTCAATATAGCTACTTCCATCAGCCTAACCAAAAAATGTTTATAAACTGAAACTCATCTGACTGCCTTTTTGGATAATCAGACCAGACTATGTCTTAGTTTAATTGAGACTTTTAAATTAGGGAAAATAAAAGCAAATGATTGATAAAGTTAAAAATATAAACATCTGGATTATATGAACCTCAAGAATAAAATTTAACTGCTAGGGACAAAAATAAATGGAGATACGCAGACATATTTGCTTCCAGTATGTCTTCTGCAACACAAAAGGTAACAGCAGAACTAACCAATATAATAAAATATGATCAAAGTTATCTGACTCTAAACATAAGCAAGTAACCAAATAACTAGATACTAAAAAATAATTGACCAGAAAAAGTTGTACCAGCCTTTCTTGACAATTTTATGAATTCTTTCTCTTTACTTGAAGTTTCCTACAATTTTTTAATGTTTTGTGGATCCCAGTTTTGACTCTGAAAAAAAACATCCATTTGAAGCATCTGCTCCATCATAGAAGCTGAGAAATCTCCCAGAAATACATTCAGATTTGCTTTAGTCCCATCATAGTCGGGTGCCCCCCAATTTGGTGATCTTGACAGTTTTGATGAGTACTGTCACAAGTCTCTCTCAGTGTCATTTTTTTTTTTTTTTGCTTTTTCTGGAAATTTTACTGAAATAATTATGGGTTCACATGCACTTGTAAGAAACGATATAGAGAGGCTCTCTCTTGGCCCATTTTCTGTGGCTAACAATAAAATACTACAGAGCAGGTAAGTTATAAATAAGAGAGTTTTCTTTTGGCCCGTGGGTCTGACCCAAGATCAAGAGGTTGCTTCTGAGATGGCAAGAGACAAAGAGTGCAGGAGAAACCAAAACAAACTGGCTTTTATGCAATCCTCCCTCACCAGGTAACCCGTTAACCCACTGGCCTGTTAGTCTTACAAACAGATTAATCTAGTCGTGAGTTCAGAAAAAATCACTTCCTAAAGGTCCTGCTTGGCTCTGCCTTTATAGATCTGATAATAAGGATTAAATTTCAGTGTGAGTTAGCTCAAGGAACTAACCATATTCAAACCACAGCAGGTTCCTTGTGTATTTTGCCCAGTTTTTCCCAGGGCTGACAGTTTGTGAATCTATGGTACAATATCACAACCAGGTTACTGAGTTTGCTATGAATCTAGTGACCTTATTGAGATTTTCCAAGTTTTAAGTTGTGTGTGTGTGTGTGTGTGTGTGTGTGTGTGTGTTTTAAGCTCTATGCCATTTATTGGTAGCATCAAATTTTTGCCAAATTATTTGCCCTAATTTCCCCCTCACATGTAGTTCATTTTGGATGTTTTAAAAGTGAAATCCTTGCTACATTTTACCTAGAACATTATGTATCTGCCCCAAATTAAAGACTCAATTCATTTACTTTCCTCCTGTCAATGATCTCTATCAACTTTTCTCTCAGCACTGCAGAAAACAACATTTCTTGGACTTCCATGAACACGAGTCACCTCTAGATTCATCAATTCTATCTGGACACAGATTCCAGATTTTTCATGTTTCATTTGTTCATTCAAAAAATGTTTACAATGGGTTAGTGAGTCCTTGAAGTAGTATCCTAGGTACTGGGGATTCTGTGAAGAACAAAAAACATGAATTCTGCTCTTAGGAGACTTCCAATCTATTAGACATACAAGATTGTATCAACAGTAAGACTGCTGGAAGCAGGTAGGTAAATGCAGCCTTTAGCAGATTTGCTGTGAGAGTGGTCATAGGTTTTTAGAATTTCCGTATGACTTCCACATTTGCCTTACCAAGTCGATGGCCTGTACCTTCCCTTCTAGGAATCCAGCTATATGAATAGTAGAATGTATTACAAATGGAATCATTGGAGTAATATTCAGCTTCTCACATTAAAAGGGATTTTGCCATGAAGCATAAGCAATCTAAATTATTACCTTAAGAGAAGACTTTTCAAATTTTTTTATCTTGCATCTGAGCATATCAGCAACCAAACATGAAGGACCTAGGTCACTGAATTCTTCTAAGTGGAGAGAAGACATTGATTCTGCTCTTTCCATCCAGGCCCAAGCTTTGTGGTAGAAAGATACAACAGTGGAGGCTTGAAGGAGAATCAGGGAGAATAAAAAGAGCTGGCTTTATATTATACATCCCAGTTACTAGGGTGAGTGAAATTTGCTATCTGGCTAATGTACATGAACTAAGCAAAAACTATTATCACCATAGGTGAGCGATGGTGAACCTCTTAGAGCTTTCAGTGATACAAACAGCCCACTATGGTACACACGACATAGGCTGGTCACCAGTGCCGTAGGTGATCCCCAAAGTACAAACAAAGCTTAGCCTAGATTGACTTATTCCAAATTTTAGATCTAATTTACAGCTACCTCATTTGGATTTACTCCTCTAAAAATTATTACTGTACTCAGACTGATGAGGTTATTTTAGGGTTGAAACTACTAAATTCTTCTGAAACTCTCATCCACTCTTTGGGCAAGTTATTTAATCCAATTCTTGTTGAAGAGCTTGAATTGATTCAAAGCTCTGTTTTAAAAGTAAAATCTGACTTTGCACAGATACCCTGGTATTGACTGCTGTGCACAAATAGGATGGAGCCCATCTGGGCTAGTGCACAAGTCAGGATACTAAATTTACACAAGAGAATGTCGGCTTTGCCACCTGCACACCTGTTATCAAAAGCATATGGCTCTCTCTTTAATCAACAACACAAAACATCGGCTTCTCAGGCATTCCTCAGAGACTTCAGGCCTGCCTCTGATCCAGCCATTGGCAAAAGCTTACTTGAAACATCTGAAATTTAAAGGAGAAGCTATAAGACATACTAACTACACAGTCCTTTATATACTCAAATTAAAATATTTCCCCCTCTAAGCGTAAATATTTCAAAAACTAGGGATCTGGACACTCTCTATGAGCCTCTACAGAGCCTCTTGCACTGTGGTGCATTCATATAATGTAATGATGGTAAATGAATATTTACCTGTAGATTCTTTTGACATCATGTGCAGTTAAATATTTGATGATCACATTGGAATCTCAGAGAGGGAGATGCAGAAAGCTGGGAGAGACTCATGTATCAGGAATTCATAGAACCACTCAGCTGTCCTCAAGTACTTATTCCTAAACTTCTTTTCCATAAACAATAAACTTCCAAATCATACAAACCACTGGTATGTAGAGTTTTTTCTATATGCAGTGAGATTAAGTACTGACCCACAGCCATCCTAATACTCACTGTCTTGTTCATCATTTTATTAAACAAATAAATTTACCACCTAAAACATACTAGGCACAAAATTTTCTAATAACCACACAACACAGCAGAAGTGCCGAGAAAACGCATTTTAATTATTTATTTTACTTAAGCCGATAGACCAAACATATTAAGATTAAAATAAAATATATAGTATCAAGATGTTTTATGTGTTTTATTTTCATGCTAGACCTTCAAAATCCAGTGTGTACTGCACACTAATATAATTGACCATCTCCATGTGGACGAGTGCATTTCTAGTGCTGAAACCTATACATCTGTAATAGTATAGTATCTCTTGACAACACCAGACAGCACAAATCTAGGTGGGTGAATGCCTGTGTGCACATGTGTGAGCACATATAACCCAACATGCAAACAAACTCTAGCCAAACTATCACTCCAGTCAAGAAGTAAAATGTAGTCAGAACCCAGACACTTGCCCCATGCCTTTTTCTCACTCAGAATTAGAAGTTATCCTAATGGTAAGGTAATGATTTCCTGTTTTATAATTCTACACTGCATGTGTACAACTCTAACGTTTTACTCTCACTGTTTATATTTGAACCATCATATGATTTCTTTTGTGTTTTGCTTCTTTCACTGAGTTTTGCATTTTTAATAAGTGCATCTACTTTGTGTCAGTTGCTTCAGTTTATTCCTTATCATACATGTGCTGATATAGTATTTTATTATATCAGTTCTACCTTAGATAGTATTCTGGTTCAGTTCTAAAATGTGCCCCCAAACTCACATGCATGCAGAGGTGGACTTTGGGTAGGTGATGGAGTGACATGGGTGTGGTACTCAGCAGGGCGTCCATCCACTAAAGAACTCAGTAGCTGAGAGGGCTGTTAGGAGGTGGGCCCTGGTAAGAGGCAGGTCACTGGGGGCGTGACCTGGAAGCACTTCTGTACCTCCCTGGTTCCGTACTTCCCTCTGCTTCGTGGCTGCCGACAGACTGGCACTTGAGTTGCTTTCGGTCTGACAATAGGAACAATAGGATTATGTGTGGCATTGTGCATATATCCTCAGATTCAAGTTTCATACATCTTTTAAGGGCATTGAGCCTAGAAGTAAACTGCTCAGTCGTAGACAATATCTTCAATTTTGCTATATTTTGTCAAATGTTTTTCTCAATGGTGGTGCCAGAATGGTTTTATTAGTTAATGCCAAATGATTACCCACCAATAGTTCCAAAGACGTGCTCCATGTTATCACTAGTATTTGGCCTTGGCTAATTTTGTGCTAATTTGCTGGGTGCATAGAAAGACGATGGATTACAGACCAAGTTTATATTTCTATTTTTCTAAAGTGGATAAGCACATTTGTACGGTTTAGGGCCTTGTATACAATATTCCCGTTTTGTGTAGTACTTTTTCAAGTGTCTTACCTATTTCCCTAGTGGAGCTTAAGTCTTTTCCTTATTAATCTGATACATTCTTTATATATTTTGGAGACAAGTTATTTATCTGTTACTTGCAAACATTTCCTATTGTGCAGATTTTCTTTTCTCTCTTCTGATTGTATACTTTAATGAACATGAGCTTTTCATTTCATTATGGTTACATTTATCTTCCATCCATTTTCATGTGTCTAGGCTAAAATATCTTTTCTATCTTTCTTAAAACATTTCTCAGCCCTGCAAAAATTTTCTATTTTTAAAAGGTATTTTTCAATCTATGCTAGCACTTTAAAAGACTATACCTCCACCCTTTATATGTAAATCTATGATTCTCATGGCGTTGATGTTTGTGTAAAGTGTGAGACCTGTGTCCAATTGTGTAAATTTTTTGTGTGTTTTGAGACAGGAATCTTATTAAGTTGCCTGGCTAGCCTTAGACTTTAGACCTAAACTCCCCTGACCTCCTGAGTTGCTGAGATTATACCACTGGGACGGTGCCTGCCTATCAAGACCAATTTTTGAAAAGATAGCCCTCCATTGTTCTACATAGCTATTTCTGACTCAAATCAATTGTTCATATATTCATGGTCAGTTAACAGTTTATTTTGTCCCACTAGTCTTGTACCAATGCTACAGTGTCTACGTAATAATTTTTACATTTAGATATTTGGTAGAGAAAGGACTCCTGTTTTCTCTCCTCCAAGACATATTTGCTGTTCTTGGCCTTTTTCATATTCTTATAAAAGTTATTTTGTGAAATTCCACACAGGAACAGATAATATGGGAAAAGCGATCTTTACATTTTTAATTGACATTGTAGCGCTTTCTACATCAATATAAAGAGAAAAGGTATTTTTATAATTTTGAGCTTTATCACTCATGTGCATTATAAATGTTTCAATTTTCAAACTCTTGAAGAGTGTTTTAGAATATTCTCTGCAGAAGTGTGTTGTTAAATGCATTCCTGTGTGACAGATTTTTCTGATGGGATGTGAGTGGTATTTTAAAAGTTCCTTTGTTCGTTGTTTGCATAGAGGAATGCAGTTGCTTTTGCAATTTTAATGTTATATACTGCAACCTAAGATCACTTAGAATTCTCATAACTCTAGAGTCATTTGAGTATTCCACATGCAAAATTGTGTCATGTGTGAAAATTGGTAATTTGTCCTTTTCCTGACTACAGCGTTTGCTTTCTCTTACTGGTTCAACATGGCGGAATAGCACCGGGGATAGTGGACCTAGTCACTGTTATAGCATCTTTCCTACACTTCAGTGCGTTGCTTTTTGGTATCTTTGTGTTTATCTTTCCCCTGTATTTATTATATACGTGACTTTTCTATTTATCCTGACACTTTTTTATTTGTCTGTAAAGCTTTTGTCCATTTACACTTAATGTAATCACTTGTGTACTTACTTAAATTTGACTTTAAATTTGCCATCTTATGTTTTTCTGTTTGTTTCACCTATTCTATTTTATTTTCTCTTTCCTTGGTTACTTTTGAACTGGCCTCACTTTATTATTTCTTTTTTCTTTGCAGCTATTAGTTTCTATTATTTTAAAGGTTTCCCTAGAAATTACATTAAGAACATACAATACGCCAAAATCAAATGTTAATTGGTACATTGCATTTCTCTCTAAGGAGTACAAGAATCTTTGAACATGGTAGTCCCATCTCCTTCCAATTGTATGTATTCTTTTTGCTATATATATTAGCTTTATATTTGCATGTGAATGTAAAGCTTTTACAAAACAGAAGTCGCATACAATTTTTCTAGACCAGCAGCTCCCTAAAGAGCTAAGAATCTTTGCCCATGAGTCTTACATCTTTATATGTTTGGGTTCTTGCTTTCATGTGGATGGGGTCTGAAACTGCCTTTGTTCTTTTGTTAGAACATCAGTGTCTTTAAATATTTCCTGAATGAATAAATAAAATCCAGTCAATAGATCATAAAATTAGTCTAAATTTTAGATGATAAGTCGCTAGGCAAAGGGAGTGACAGTGTGGATGAATGTCAAGGAAGTATCGAAGAAAGACTAATGGAGGGGTAGTGTAGTTTCCAGAGTTCACATGATAAATGTCCCTGTGATAATTACCTATGCCTCAACCACTTCTGTGAATTTAATACCAGGAAAAATTCATCTTCCCATCCTAACTTGTGTATGTCCTTTCCTCAAGTTAAAAAATAAATGCTTTCTGTTTCCTGTGAGTACCCATAACAACAGAAAATTTAATGCTCAATTATAGAACTAATTTAGTTTCTATGTCTTCCTTCATATTTAAAAATGACTTTTGCTATGGTTTATATTTTTATATTATTCTAAACTATTATTTTACATATTTTTGGCATTTAATCATTCTCAGTTTTTAATCTAAATAGTAAAAATAAATAAATGTTGAGGTAGATCGGTTAACTAGTTTCAGAAATTTGTTATGAGGGGTTGCAATTTAACAACTCATCCAAATAAATTATATATGAATATAATCATAGAAATCTGAGGGAATTATGACCTGAGGTAATCATAATTTTTTAATTTAATTTTTATTTTGTCCTCAGATCCTGAGTCTCCACTTTTCTCATCTGAGGCAATAAACATATTCAGCTCCTTAAATTATTCCTTTTCATATTGACCACAATATTTTAAAATAATGGGCCTTTTACTCCTGTTCATGACTTTTAATTATTCTTGTCCTTATTGCCTCACACACTTTGTTTTATACCTACATACACATAACACTTCCTATTCCTTCAACTGCTTCATACTGTTCTCATGGTGCTATGAGAAAATTCCTGAGGAAATTTCCCAACAAAATTCATGAGGAAATTTGATCACCATTGTCAGGTACTAAGATGGAGCCATGCTAGACTTTAAAAGATTAGGTCGCAAGGGCTCAGCCCTCATATACAGATCAATGGCTTAATTGGCTACTAGATTATCTCCACTGTATTATACAAACCAATTTGATTTTTTCTCTTTTGTGTGCCCCATCTTGTGATCCTCTGCACCACCTTGGTATACTGCCAAATGTCACCACCATCCAGAAAGCCCTCACTACATGCAAACCCTACACCTTGTCCCCCAGAACTATGAACTAAATAAATTTTTATTTTTCCTAAGTTACCTGGTCTCAGGTATTTTGTTATAGCTACAAAACCCAGAAAGGTCCATGGTTATGTTAAAAATGTTAAATGGCGGTACAAAATATGACATACATATTTTATTTGTTTAAATCACTTTTAGTTTTGCTAGAGTTTAAAGCTGCCTCATTATTTTTATACAGTTTTCTGTATATCATGGCTTTTTCTATGAGCAAACTATAAGAAATTACATCCACTCTACTTTTTCTGATCAGCATCTCTACCAAAACCCTGCAAGCCCTTGATTTAATGTGAACTCTGGCCTGTGGACCTACTGTGTGGCACCCAGCCTTTGTGTGGCATCCATCCATCATCCTCATCATAACACTGGGACATCTCTTTGTTTCTGTGGTCACTCCCTTTGGGCTGGACCGTTGTCTTCCTCTCCATTTTTTTATTTCCTCACTTCAGTAGAATACGTCTTCCTTTAGCTTCATGATAAAAGATCGGTAAAGGGTAGATTTCTGTTGAGAATTCATATGTTCCCAAACATTATTATTTCCTTCTGATATTTAATTAACTATGACTTCATTTCATATACACCTGGATTGGACTAATGCCTCAAAAAAATTTTAAGTATCGTTTTTTCACTTTCTAGCATTTGAAGTTTTGCTGTTCAAAAAAATAATCTCTGTAAGATTACTGCTCAAGATAGTCTTCTCTTTTCCCTAGAAGTCTTTAAGGTCCCTCTTTATCTCAGTTTTTGAAATTTTACAAATCTTTTTCCTGAGCCTATGGTGCTGGGAAGGGAACCCAGGGCCTTAAACGTACTAGGCAAGTGCTCTGCTATTGACCTAACTCTTCAGCCCTCAACCACTGGATTTGGTGTGATTATTTCAACATTAATTTTAGCCTCTAATAGAACTTTTCAAGATCTAAATATATGTTCTTCAATACATGAAAGTTTTTCTTGTACAATTTATTTGAAAATATCCTCCCTTTAAGGTTTTGTTTTTCTTTCTTATTAAGCTATTAATCTTCCTAAATCTCTTAATTTTCTCTATTTTACATATATATGTATGTCTTCTTATAATATTTTTGTGAGAGTTCCTCAAAGTCTTCTATTGCATATTTTATTCCTATTATTGTACATTATTTTTAAAAAATCTTACTGGTCTAATTTCAGAAACATTTATGATATATGAGTTCCTGTGTTTAGTTACTTGTAGGATAAGAAACAAATGTTAAAATATCCTTCAATTCAAAATGATTATAACCTACACGTTTATAAACAAGTATCTATGAAGTAAAATCTATGTTAGTTTGAATCAATAAATCTTTAAGTCAAGAAGGAACAACTATCATCACTATTTCTAAACCAGAAGAGTGAGACGATCAGCAGTTAACCTTCAAATATTACTAGTAATCATAATTTCAAAACTGGTAAATTTTCAGACTGACACTGACAAATGTTCAGACATTCTGATCAAGACAGAACTGTAATTGACATTAGCTCATTAATGCTAATATATGTACCAGAGTCCACGCTAAAACGTGCATAAAGTTAAACTTTGGAAAAAAATTCTTCTATTCTGTTACGGAGTATTTTGAGATCAAATAATAGTGCTTTTAAAATGTATGTGGGATGTTCAACTACTGGTACATCCTATGTGAAAAAAATCACTCATTGGTTTTTTTCCTGGTTAAGAAAAGAATCTTCTAGGTAAGGTCACATGAGATTATTCACAAGTCTTATACCTGGTAATAGAATGGATAATGTGAAGGCAGGATGGAATAGTTCACAGTTTTGATTCAAACGTCTGAGCAGCATTTATAATAGAATAACATAAAAGAATTGCCATTTGACACAAACAGCAGGAGACTCGATCCACTTTTCCCAGCATTATGGAAGCAACACAGGTTTCTAGAAAAGAAAGTTGGAAGACAAGGATTGGTTTGTTCTGAAAAAACCTACTCAAGTTAATAGCAGAGTTCATGCCCCAAGATCCAGAAGCAAAATCTATCTGCAGTTCCTGGGTGGAGGGAAACACTGTTCTGTCCGCAGATGGAAAAGGTGCTCCCTCTCAGCAAGTGCTGGCATTTGACATTGGTAAAGAGATCCTAGCTGTCTTTTGCTACTTGTTCACACGGACTCTTCCTTTCAAGGACTGCTGCTCCATGGGCCCCAGCCTTAGGAGCAGTTTTTAAAACATGTTACACCCCAGAACTTTCCTGAACTTGTGTGATCATGATCTTCAGCCTTGTGTCTGTGTTACAGCAAACCCAAATTCTGCCAAGGAATAAACTGTTTTAGGATCGTATATTTTTCACAGCAAAATAAAGGATGTTTCTTCCTGCCTGAAGTAGATGGGTGACAGCACCACGTCCTTTTAAACTCATCTAGATTTCTCTAAGGCCGATCCAGTCATCTGTGTGGCAATTAGCTGGTTGCAAGCCACAAAAACTGAGTAGTTCATGAATTTTGTATGTTTAATAGATTTCTTCCCCAAGAACATTATCTTTGCATCCTAAAAGCCTAACATAGCAACTGGTAAAGCATTGGCACTCCATAAACATTTGTTGAGTGAATGAGCTCTAGAAAGTCTTAGACTAAGCAGTTTAGTTCCACCCTTACTACCTGCTGTGCTAAAAATCTCTTTGGCTGATTCTGTTTGACACTTGTGAGACCTTTCTTATTTTTTTATGTTGCATTTTACCCATTCCTATTAGACTTAAAGAAAGGAGGCTGAAATAGTTCTTCAGCAAATATTTATGGAACAGCTACCATGTTAAAGGCCCTATTGCATTCTAAAACAATCTCTGTCTACAATAGCTTGCAGCCTTGAAGAAGAACATGCATCAAGATAGAGTCTCAGAGCTATAGATCTCTAATTTATAATGCATCCAGGTATAAGTGGTATGTCCAAGATATTACATATGGTCCCTAACATAGGTTTCCCTGTTGTTTCGTGTTGGATGGTGAGATCACAATGAGTCTATCCATCACTTCCCCACCTGGGGCATAAGCAACAGTTTCTTCCCCAGGGTTCTCTTTATAAATGATGTCTTCATTTGTTCCTTTGCTGGTATATTTTCTACTTTTGTCTGCCTGCTTTGAGACCCAGGAAGGTAACTTCTTCTCATCCTAGTGATACCCTTCCAGAACGTTGTCATTTAGGTTTCCTGCATGGTGACACACCCAACTAGGATTCTGAGAAGGTTTATTGAAGGTAATATTTACAATGGTGTGGATGGAGCTATAAGAATCCATAAGGGGTACTGAGGCAACCAGAGGATCTTCGCAGCTGGAAATGGTTGCCACGTCTAAGTCTAACGGGATGTGCTAGTAAGGGATCTCCAGAGAAACAAGGCTTCAAGGCGCTCTCCTGCCTGCCTGTCTATCTGTCTGTCTCTCTATGTCTCTGTCTCTCTGTCGTCTGTCTTTCTCTGTGTGTCTCTGTCCCTGTCCCTGTCTCTGGCTCCCCCTCCTCATCTTCTGCTGGGAACTCAACTGGTACAGTTGCTCATGCCTCTTCTACTATGAAACTAGGATAGAGGAGTTCAGACATGCTGAGCTCTGAGGCATGGAAAGACCCATTTCCAGAATTGCGGGTGTCTGGACGCTCCTACTCACTGGTCAAGGTTTGCTCAACTATTCCCCCCCCCCACTCCAGCATTGCCTGGAAAGTAAAAGACTGGGTAGTTCATCTCATGTAATGGAATTTCCCAATGTAGAATTGATGCATAAAGATAGCAGGTTACTCAGGACTTCCTACTCTACCTTAATCTTTCATGAAAATAAAAAAAAGTAAAATGAAAGGCAGTAAGATGTAACTGCAATAATCCTTTTTATTGGGTTTTAGTTCACTATGAGTTAAACATTTTTAATTTTATAAAACATGTCCCTGGTTCTAAACAACAGACTTTCATTCTTTCACAGGACTTCTCTTATACCATAACTATTTGTTTATATATCCAGATAGCATATTTGGTCCCATGAGCAAGACCTACATCTTGTTTATCATTTCATTGCCAAAACAATAACCTTGCCGGTACCCAAGGCATTACAACCACTTAGTAAATGACTGAAAGAATGAACAAGTGACAGTGAACATTAAAACATCACCCATTTATACATGGAGCACTACTTGAAACTACCAGTGTCCCTTGGGAGGCACAGAAAGCGACACCACTGGATTTTTCCCTCCTCTCTATGACAGTCCTACCACTCATTTTCTTCCAGGCCATTTCCTACCTATGAGATGAAATTGATGAACAGCCTGTGAACTTATCCAAAAATTTTTTGATGAGATGTTCTTTCGCTCCCTGTGGTTGGCAAACTACCTTTACCAATGCATTTTCATTTTCCAAATCCTCAGCTATGAGCATATGAATCATAACATATCCCCTTGATCTTCAAACTGTCACATGTTCACAGAGAATCCACAGTGTCTGCACCATGGAAAGATTACTTTTGTCTATCTCTTGCCTCAGTATGATTGTTTATTACATAATATTGATGATGATGTATCAAGTTTTGGAATTTTAGGCCCTCAAGAAAACTTTCAAAGTTGTCCTCCTTACCCTTGACCAGCAGAATTACTGTGCTATAATTTTTCTTAGGAAGGGAGGAATGTGAGCCAACTTCTTGTTATTATATTTTTTTCAAAGCATAAGTATCAGAATAGTTAGCTACCAGTGAGATGAAGTGTGCATCGTAGCCCTGTAATTCAGGAGAAGTATGCTTTATATGCAATGTTACATGGAGTTGCAATTAGAATAATTCTGTAGGGCTAATCTCTGTTTAAATGGAAATACTTCCAGGTATTAGTAGCCATAAGCAAAGTGTAAAATGTCAGTAGCTTAACTCAACAGGATCTTATTTCTACTCCCTGAATAGTCCTGGTGAGTGGGCTGATTTCCTCTGGGCATTGTCCAAGAACCTGAGCTCCTCCCATATCATGGATCCTCCACCCAATAGGATCTCAGAGTCTTCAGAAAAATGGCCACCCACTGGAACAGAACACACTGTCACTTGAGAGGTTCTGGTTGACCTGGCCTCCTCAGATTCCACTGTGGAGAACTCAGCCATATGGCTGTGTCTAAATTCAAAGAGACTGGGAAATGTGGGCCTGGGTTGGGCAGCTACTTCCCATGACAATTATACACTGGGAAAAAAACACAAGTGTTTCTGTAAGTGGCTAGCTGACTCAGCCACAGGAAGTATAGCATGGAGGACGTAATCCCAAATATATTTCTTCTGTGACGTGAAGTGAGGGAAGAGGCAGAATCTAAATCTGAAACTAGGAAGGAGAGGTATCTTCAGTACCTCGTTCTTTCAGTGTGGACAAGTTCCGGTGTTGGTGTGATTACCATTCGAGTGAGAATCTTAGGCATTCCTCCTCCCAAGGTGTAGAGAAGTCCTACACAAATGGTCACTATTCCCAGTGGTTCAACTTAATAATTCTTCAGCTTTACAGTGGTGCAAAGTCCATTTATAATCAGTAGAAACCACACTGCATATTTTCAACTTGGATCCTTTCCTGGGCTAGTGATATGAGGCCTTGTCTTCTCTTTTGATGCTGGGCGGCAGCAGTGAGCTGTAGCTCCCAATCAGCCAGGAGGTCACAAGAGCAAACGGTTGACACCGCAATGTGCTGCGTTGCTAAGGTGTGATGTTCAGTAAGGTAGGCGCATTACATGCACTTTTTACTTGAAATATTTTAAATCTATGGCTGGCTTGCTGGCATGTAACGCCATCATAAATCGGAGCATCTGCTTTTGAAATTCTATGCTGATTTCCCACCGCCATATTTCCTTCTCTGAGAGCTAGCCACTCTGCCACGTAACAGTCTGATCCTCAGATGAGGGGTAACATGCTGCGTGTCTTACTCCCACTTCTCACAGTGTAGCAGACCATGGTTAGATATGAAACCAAGCTAAACCCATCAAATACTCTCTCCTGGGAACTAGGAACGACACTCAAAGATACTTTGTTGGTCTGTGTTGCCTGCTTATACTCTCGAGATAAAGCTCTGGCTGGCTTGTTTGAGTCCATGTTCAGATGTTAGAGAGTTGATTTGGTGCTAAGAGTGGGAGTGAGGACTAATAGGCTCTAAAGAAGCCAGTTTTGCGGGAATCAGCATTGAGCCCTGACATTCCAGCTTCCACTTCTATCTTCCAGGCATCTTCAGACTTTCCTGAGATACCTTTTTTTTCCCCCAAGAGGTGCCTTGAAGAAATGAAACTGATTTAGGTGAGTTAGTTCTTGGCAACTAATCCCTAAAATTATGTTCTTCTTGGTTGCTGAGGCTACCTCCTTGAAGAAAATAAAGACAATCATGGATTCCTTACTTAATAAAGTTTCCCCAATGGCATATATTTCTTAGTGCCAGAAATAGGACCAGTTTTTTAAATATATGTCTAAGGTGAATTTCTTATGTGTAGCATAGTTGGGTCTCATTTTGTGATCTAGGCTTGTAATCTCTATCTTTCATTTGGAGTGTTTAAACCACTTCAATTTAATGTAATTTTAATTTGGGGGGTTTAAATCGATCATCTTGCTATTTATTTTCTGTCTGTAAAAACATTTTTGGTTTTTGTTTTCCTTTCCTGTCTTCTTTGGGATGAAGTATTTTTCAGGATTTTATTCCATCTCTACTATCCTTCTTTGCTATCCTTCCTTTTTTATTTCTAGTACTTCAAGGTTTATAATATGTTTTAACTTATCAGTTTATCTTCAAATAATATACCACTCTGTGTATAATTTAAGAATCTCACAATAGATCGCTCATTTCTACTTTATTGTCCTTTCTAATATAGTTGTCATGCATTTGTTTTCCTCGTATGTTTTAATTTCTGCTTTAGATATCTTTTACAGGCACTATAATATCACACTGTATGTTCTGCATCCACATTTCTCATCTTTGCTATTCTTTGTTCCTTCATTTTCTCTCTTGTGATTTTCTTTTTCTCAGTACTGGGAATTGAACTCAGGACCTTGTGCTTGCCAGGCAAGCACTTATGCCACTGAGCTATATCCCCAGTCCCCCCTCATTTTCAGAGATAGATCTAAATTTCCACCTAAATGCATTTACATTCTGCGTAAAGAATTTTCTAAAGTTTTTGCCTAAAGAATTTTTACTGTTTTTCTGGCAATGAAATCTTTTGGTTTTTGATTTTCCGGGCGGAAAAAAAATCTTCATTTAAAAAAAATCTTTATTTTTCTTCATTTTTAAAAGATATTTTGCAAAACACCCAATATAGATTTTCTTTAGTACTTTTAAGGTGCTGCTTTGTGCTGGGCATGCTGGTACACACACACACACACACACACAGCACTGGGAGGCAGAGGCAGAAGAATCATGAGTTCAAGACCAGCCTGGGAAACTTGGCAGGTTTGAGGTCATCGTGAGCAATATAGTGAGACCTTGTGTCTAAAGACAAAAACAAACAAACAAAAAACAGCTTAACTGTCACCTACTTTGGATCATTCCAGCAGGAAATCTGCTGTCACTCTTAGCTTTAACCTTCTGCAAGTATTTTTTCCCCTGTGGAAACATTTAAGGTTTTCTCTTTGTAACAAGTGTTAAGCAAATCTCATAAATGTACCAAAGTATGGCTTTCTTGATCTTTCCTCTCTCGGGTTCATTGAGCTTCTCAGGTCTAGCTTACACTGTTCAGCTAGGTTGAGAAATATTTACTTAACATTTCTTCAAATAAAGATAGTCCTCAGTGTATGCTTTTCAGCTTTACAAAGGTGCCAAAACAATAGCAGGCCATAGACACTCTACTTCAAAGTATGGATTTAGAGCTTTTCTGAGGCAAGTGATAGGCAGTATGATCCTCCATCATAACAGTGGGCAGAGGCAGCAAGCTGCAGCTGTGCAGTCACAGAAGAAAGCAACCAATACTCTGCTGGGTGCTGTGTTACTAAACTATGATTCCTAGGTTAGTTGGATGAATGCATTTTTGACAAATATATTTTCAGCTTACACTGGGGCACATCATGATGGTATCCCCTTGTAAACTGAGGAGCATTCTCTTTCTTCTTTCGTCTTCTCTAGCACTTGTTGACATGTGTGTGAAACTTAATAATTTCCCAGTGGCTACAAATGCTCTTTTCACTTTTTTCAGGCTCGTAAAAGATCTTTATTATTTCTTTCTTATTTTGAGAAGTTTTCTTGCTGCATTTCCAAGGTCACTTCAATATCCAACCTTCTGTTAATATTATTCTTTATAAATTTCACTTCAGGCAGTGTTTTCTATTTTTTAAAGTTCCAGTTAGTTAATTTTTTAATCTTTCATTTCACTTCTTACCATATTGATAATATTAATATCCTTGACCATATGTATAAGATCTATAACAGCTTCATTAACATACTTTTCCTACTAATTCCTTCATCTGTGCTATTTATAGGTCCATTTCTATTGACAGATTCTTTTTTCTTGTTATGGGTCATATTTCTTTGGTAGTTTTCATCCTATTAATATTTTTACTGGACACTGAACATTGTGAACTTTACGTTTTCAGGTGATAAATTGTATTATATTCCTTCCTTTGTTCTGGCACACAGTTGAGTAATTTATGATGGGCTTGATCCTTCTGAATCTTTGCTTTTAACCTTTGCTGTGTCAAGGCCATAAAAGCCATGAAGCTAGAACTAATTTCACTCTACCCAGACAGAACTCTGCCACCCCTGTACCAGAGCCCATTTATTCTAAGCTCGCTCTACTCAGACATGTGGGAATGTTAGCTATTTCCAGTTTTATGTGAGTTTGAAATTTTTTCATTCTTCTTTCTAGTGATTCTTCCCTGAGGTTTTCTGCCAAAATGTTCGGGGAACCTCTCTGCATATCTTACCCTCACTCCCTGTCTCCCTTTCTCACTTACCCTATCCCCCCTGAGCTCCAGTTTCTGGCTTTGTTAACAAGACTGCTGGACCATGCTTGGGTTTCCTTCCCACTGTCATTACCAGGTGATCACCTCCAAGTAAGCAACATTAGAAATACAAGATTCATCTATTTTCATGCTCTAGAGATCAGTCTTGCACTACCTACTTAATGTCTGAGAACATTTTTTTTCCTATGTTTGCCAACCAAAGCTTCAAAGATAACCAACCATAGCTTCAATCTACTACCACAGCTCAAAAATATTTTTAAAAGTTGCACCCTAATTGAACATGTACACACTTCTCCCCTCACCGTTATTTCCTAGGCAATGCAGTACAACTATTGACCTATTGACATAGCACTTACATTGTATTAGACGTGAAAAGTAACCCAGTGATGATCTACAGTATAAGGGAGGATTGTGTATGTTATACTCAAGTACTGTGCCATATTACATATGGGATCATGTGAAGATTTGGGTTTCGGGGGTGGCTTGGGATCCAGCCCCCCATGGACACCAGGGGATGACTACACTTTATCTGGTTTTCTACTTGTCACAGTGAGAGAAAAATTTTGGTTCAAGTCGCTCCTGCACAAACTCTATTGTATTTTGGGTTGTGCTATTGATTTAGCTTTGCTATTTGCTGATGGTTTTTCTTTTGCACCATGTCTCTCATTACATTCAGATGGGTAATGAAATCAGTCTGTAATTGCTCTCATCTTTAACTGTCAGGGAGCTGTAGGAGAAAAGGAGGATCAGGGACTAAATTTTAGCCCAATAGGATGAATCACTCCGATGCATTAGTTTGAGTGGCATCTTCAAGTAGCTCGACTTCTGCCTAGATGAAAAAGCAGTATCCAGTCTTTCAGATTTCTGCCACCTCCCCAAGGGGACTCTCTTACACTGGTTTGCCCAATAAAAGTCCCAGATTTTAACATAAAAACTGGCATCCCAGAAACTACTCAGTTCCAGGCCAGTTGGGACCATTGGTCTCCACATCTTTGCGAGACGGGATCTGAGTTTGGGAGCAGTGGTGTGTCTTTCCTGCCCCTGTGGCAGGCTCCCCAGCTACCTTTGTGTCTCTGCATAGGGCACACTGGAAGTGCATTATTCTGTCCATACCCTGTGGGGGAGCTGAAAAGGGTGAGATCTGGTCTTTCCACTTCCTCTTCATCGTATGTTCCTGTTGCAGGTGCCAAGGATACAGTAACACTGATCCACATTCCCTACCTCTTGTTAGGTTAATGAGGGGGAGATAGCAAAGGAAATCACCATCTCTTCCCTTATCGATAGGGCATAGCATTCTGGAGTCACATACTAGAAATTTAATACTAATTTTTTCCTCTTGCATCTCTCTAATGACATGTCATTCTTTCCCTTACCCTGCCAAAAGCAAATTTAAAAGAAGAGCAAAAGGTAAATTTAAAAGAAAAGTACATTCTCACATTTCAAAGTATTAGTCCCTTACATGTGATTTTTAAAACTTTGCTTTTAATCTTTTTTAGTCTGAAATGTATTCTTTTGGACCTTCTTTGCTAACTTTTTAGAATCTTTCTTTTTCTACAAGCAAGTTTTGTTCTTTATCTCTTGGTATAAATGATATTCTTGCCTTCTGTTACTAATCCTAAAACTTCCTAGTTTTGTCAAGATCCTTGCTAGTATTACCTCAAGAATTTTTGTTATTATAAATTTTTATTAGCTGTGATTTGTAGGTTATAAATCATGCTCTTACACTTGGTACTGTCGTATTTCCCAAGGTTTCATGGGGTATGTACCTTGAGACCATAATGTTAAGTGAAATCAATCTGACACACAAATGTAAATATCACATTTTTCTCTTGTATGAAAAATACAAAATAAAAATAAAGAACACAACAAAAGATGAATAATAGGAAGCGGGAAGGTAGCCCTTTTGCAAAAGGGAAGGGGACCAAGAGGTGGAGGGAAGGGGAGGGAGAGGAGGGGAGGAGGATGGGACAGGATGAAGGCGTGTGATGTACGTATCCCCGCTCCCAAGGAGGAAGGTAATTTTTGCATCCTGCAGACATGTAGTAATACAAAAATATGAATTGAAAAATAGAGTTGTTACTCACAACAAAGGAATTCTGCCATTAAAAATGATTAAACATTTCGGGATAATTGAAATGAATATCCTACTGCCATTCTTCTTGTAATTGTTAATGTGCTAGTGAATTTGAGATTCAAAAAGTAACAAATGCACACAGTGCCAAATTTATTTAATCTTTCCCAAAAACTATCTTAGGGGATAAACTGTCCTATAAAAAACTTGTGAAAATGTTGTGCTGATATTTAAATTTTTGTACCAATAATTATTTTTGATATATTTTATCTTATGAAGAAATAAAAGAAAATCTCATAACAAGAGCATAACAATAGTTAATGCATTAACAAGAGCATAATAGTGAATGCACTGTATGTCCTTATCTGCAAAGGAGTTTACTCAGAGTATAAGACACAGACAGAAAAAGATCTCTCTTACGAAGAAGAAATAGATAACGTCACAAAATTTCTTCTGTAAATATTAATCAGTAAAAGTACCTATTGTCGTCAAGTGTTAAATATTCTCTGCAGTCCCTTTTTCACTCTGCCCAAAGGGTCAGAGGCTGTCAGGTGTGGACCTCAGCTGGGGACCAGAGTCTCTTTCGGGAACAGTCGATGGTGAGCTCTGCAGCAGAGGAGGGTGGGGGAAAGGGAGCCAAAGTTCCTGATCCTCCTCCTACAGGGCATGGGCTGGGGTACTGTGTGCTCTTGGGGCAGCAGCTCTTGCTGGGGGGAGGCCTCTTCTATAAGCATTACTGCACCTACAGCCCTCTGCAAGCTCCAGCAAGCTCTTCCTGCCCTCACTCCTCAGCCTAGGAGCTGGTCACAGCTTGAGCTGTTACCATCACAGGGTGCCTCACCTTCCCTTGCTGGTTCCACAAAACCCTGTGGAAAGATCGCACTAAATCACAACTTCATTAAACTCTCTGCAGTCACGCAGTTGGAGTGTGTTATCTCTCTTGTTAGTTTTCTGAGTCACTTAATATCACTGTGTAAAACATTCCAATTAACACTGTCACATCTTTTCATTTTCCTTCCCCTTCTAACACAAATATTTGTGAGTCAGTGTGGAATTTTATAACTTTCCATTATTGTTATTATTTCATGTTGAGCACTTTTCTTTTAGTATATGCTAATGGCACATTGCATTCCACTTCTTTAAAATGCTTATAAATGTTATTTAGAAAAACTCTTCTTTAAATGGTTTTAAGGCTCAGTTTTAGTAGTTTTGTGCCAGGACTTCTACATTCTTGAATGTTTTACATTGGTTAATCACTATTACCTACAGTAGATGTCAAAGTGAATGTATGAGTTGTGTGTTTTCTAAGTCATTGCATATCTTAAAATATCATTCTGTTCCCTTCTCAGAACAATGATTTGGCTTGATATAGAATTCATGAATCACTGTCCTCTCAAAATCCTTTGGATGTTGCTTCCATGCCTACTATATTTTAAGATTATGAAGAAATAGACCAAGGCTGACCCAATTTTTCTTTAGACCCAGTATGGCCATCCTGCTTCCCGTTGCTGTCAGCCAACTTTTTTAGGGAAGAGTTTTGTATTTCAGAAAACCCTCCTTCCTACACACACTTTGAAACCATAGAAATATTCTCCTTTTTGGAATTTCCTGCTTCCATCTCTCCCAGGATGCTCACAAAATGATCATTTTCCATATTACCCTTGGGTCTCTAGTGCACAATTATAAGCAAGAGCCCTCTTTTTCTCCTTGAATATTCACTCTCCTATTTACTACCAACATAAATGTATGTCTTTCAGTGGTTTATAATTTATTACTGTACTTAATTATTTGAATTTTCCTATCTTCCCACATCTGGCTAGCAGAAATTCTCCCAACTGGAGATGCTGTCTTTAAACACTGAATTGCTCATCCCCAATAAGAGGGCAATGCAGAGGCAGATGCCTTGCTCAAATCACCAGCCTGTCCTGGCCCCTACACCATTTTTTCATTGTATGTCTACACAGCCATCAGAGTTAACTGACATCAAAATACAGAACTCTGTACATTTTCTAAAACCCAGTGTACATATTCTTCTGTACACTGACTGCTACAAGTTTCCATATATATTCATAGGTGTCTAAGTCAGAGAAATCCATAAACAAACTTCTAAAAATTATGTTACCATAAACCAAGTGATGATATATTGTACATAATTTCAAATGTGCTTCATCACAACCCTATCTAAAATTAGGAACTTCATGGCTGCTGTTCAATAGCGTGTGAGTGTGTGTGTGTGTGTGTGTGTGTGTGTGTGTGTGTGTCCACTCTTGATGGGAAACATCCAGGACTTGCTGTCCTTTATTGAAACCATGGCAAAGGTCACATTGCATGCTGGTTATCAAAACTAAACTAGCCTAGCTTGGATGTGGTTGGTTCTGGGACTATTAAGACCAGCAGAACGCAGAAGAGGATAAGGAGGTTCATGAATTGGAGCAGATACCAAGCCCAATGTCTGGCACCAAGCAGAAGCCTCTGGCTTCCAAGTGAGTGAGAACCAAAATAGAAGCAATCCCAGTACCTGGATTATTCCTGAGCACAACAGTTCTGCTAGGCCACCTGAACCTTGTTATCTTCAGAACACCATTTTAGTTCCTTGATTTGGAATGCTTATAGTACTGAAAAGCTTTTACCACTCCCCCATCCAACTGTGTAACTATTCCATTTTCTTAAAAGCTTTTGCAAACTTTGCATTGAATGGGAGAGGTTCTGCTACAGTATTGGTATCTCTAGAGGGGTCTGAAAAGCGCAGAGTAAGGGCCATGGGATGAAGCAACAAGCTAGCAGAAAGAATTAGCGGCATTCCCTACCGACCTCTGGCAAGTGTTGTTTCTGAAAGTGAGTTCTGGGAACACCCCGTGAGTGTGTGCAGCACATGAGGGTCTCAGAGGACTTTGTGCCACTCACAGAAACTCATTCTTGAGCCATTTCTGGCCATTCAGCTTGTGGCACATGGCCATTGGAGGCAGCACCCAGAGTTCCACAGCCCTGCCTTCCCCACAAGGCTGCCACATGTCACCGAGAGCTGCAGTTCGCTCTCACACATTTTGCATAATCAGTTTCTATTCTGTCATGTTCTCTCACACATGGTGCTCTGAGACTATTCTGGAAAACAGAGACAATTTTTCAGTTCAGATGAGTAGCATAATTTTACGCTGTGCTCTGCCTGTTTGGTAAATGAAGTCAATTACTCATCTCTGTCAGAGAAGAGAAAGACACACGCAGGCATGTAACCTGTTTTTAGAGCCAGAGGCTACCCCTTGGCTTCTATCATGCTGAAAATAGCAACAATTCACATCACAGTTCTGAGAGTTGATATCTGAATTCAGATTCCTAACTTCTAAAAAATCCACTGCATGTGTTTCTGCAATCACTTCTAAATGTTTCCCTTCCCTTGAAGAGATTCTACATTCTACAAGCCACACCCCAATCAAAGTTCTGTAAGCAGCACTTTCTCCATGGCTTAGAGACAGAGCTATCCAATCTGATATGAATCATGCATTCCCTGAGCTTCAACTTCCTGAGCAGTAACAATGGGACGGTAACAGGAAGCATCTTCCCTAAAGGACTGTTAGATGGTCTTAGCCATGCTCCATCATGGGGACAAATTACCTGAAACCAACAACTTAAAGAAAGGAAGGTTTATTTGAGAGTCATACTTCCAGCCCATGTTCAGCTGAGTCCAAGGCAGAAACAGGACAGTAGAGGGCCATGGTGGAGGAAAAAGAGCTCACGCCCTGGCACCCAGGAAGCACAGAGCAGAGCTGGACACAAGAATACCGCTTCCAAGTCATACCCCAGTGACTCGCCTCCCACCAGGCTCCACACCTGAAGAGCACGCTTGGCTGCTGAGCTCATTAAGAGCTGAATCCACTGGTGAGCATGGCACCCCCATGATCCAATCACCTTCCATGCATGGAACTCTGGGGGGACAATTCACACCTAAACCACAATAGATTGCCCACGATGTTCCCCTCAGACCATAAAACCTTAGCAAGTATTTCTGATTTTTGTAACAATCTATGGCCTCTTCCTACTTACAGGTCAAACTCTAACCTGCCTCTTACAGAATTCTTAGCCAGAAACCCACTTAAATACATTTGAGGGTTTTTTAAAAGGTTTCACATTTCTCACCACTGTGAAGCTCCTTTTGCTGCCAGTGTGCACATCTGCCTTCTCACTGGGGGGGCAGAGAAGTCCAGGAAAATGAAAAAATGGGGGCAGAAACACTGGGTGAATCGGTAAAACTTAGACTTCAATAACTGTTTTAGATGTAGCTTGTTCACAAAGCTCAGAATGCTCATGTGCACCTGCTAGGCTCTGTTACCTTGGGAAATATGACCACAGTTTGAGTTAAGCCTATGACGTTTTCCAGCTATGTGACTTTAAAACACTCACTTACTTGTACAATTTTCTTTCTTTCCCAATAAAGAGTTTGAATCTAACCAGGCAGTTGGGAAGAGTTTGCAGAGTAGATGTGGCAATATATATTTTTTAAAAGTTTCAAAATGTTGAAGGACTGTACAAATGTGAGTTGGTCATTGGTCACTTGTAAGTCCCTTCTCAAATCTCATAAACTGTGCTGTTGTCAGGGTAAGATGAGAGGTAAACAATCTAAACATTCTTCCTCAACTGACTGCCCCTCAACTTGGAGGAATGGTTGTCCTTCGTGGAAGCAGTCACCTCTCCATGGAGTCCTCACAGAAGATGCAAAGCTCTTCCCACCTCCAGCCGGTGTGTGATCACTCAGGCTCTGCTTGTCAGTTTGGGGCTGTTTCTCTTCCTCTTCCTGCCCGCTGACTCCTTCCCAATCCTCTCACTCCCCATTAGCACACCTCCCTGGGGGAGGACAGGAAAGAAGACATTGATTACCTCAAACAGGTCAATATGAGTCCTTTTAACAGCTCACACTGGTGAAAGAGCAGGTTAAATGAAATGTGGTTTGCAAGCACTCTCAATTTCATTCATCTGTGACCGGCTTTTCCCTTCAACAGAGCCACAAATAACCAAAGGTGGATGAAGCCAGGGCCCCTCTAAAAGAAATTCAACTTTCCTGGCAAAGATCCATGAAGTGGTTTTGACACACATGTGCAGCCTTCCTAAACTATGGTTTTGCTCCCACTGCTTTCAGTTACCTTTAGCCTACCAGTGTCCAAGAATATTAAATGGAAAATTACAGAAATACAAGATTCTTAGGTTTCAAGTAACTTTTATTGCTGTATATTAATTGTTCTCTTTTACCATTATTATTGTTCACGCCTTACTTGGCTAATATGGAAGTTAAATTCTATTGCACCATGCATGTATCCGGAAGAACAGGTATATAGGGTGTGGGACAACCTGAAGTTGCAGGCATCCACGGGGAGCCTTGGCACTTAGTCCCTGTGGATAAGGAGAGACTGCTGTACCAGTAATGAGGTGCTGCTTGTATACCTAGAACTGCTCTTTGGATCTTAAAGTCATCCAGGTCAGGGAACAGTAACTTCAAGGAGAGAAACACACACCATGGTCGCTTCATGACAGAAGCAGGAGGGACCAAGGTGAAGAAAATTAGCCTCTTCCATAAAACCCAGACCGAGAGACAGTGTGCCTTCTTCACTGAGTCCCATCCAGTCCGCGGACTTTCAAGATGCGCCGCTCTCTTGAAACAGACTGCCTAAACATCTGCAGGGAGACAAAGGAAAACATGGGAAAGAAACCCAGAGATGAATATTTTAGCAGAAATGTGGGAAGAAGTACTCTGCAACTTGCAAACAGCCTTCTGTACCGCGTGCCATAAATTAACACAATATAAATTTATACATATTTACACCACATAGTCTCTAACTATATAAATCCTCAATACTCAGACTTGTGGGGTAGGTGTAAGAGAATAGTCCATATGTTTATTCATGCTCTATGGAGCTCTAGGGAACTTAGTGATTTTATACACATGCACTGCTCTCTCATATATATATATATATATATATATATATGATTACAGTTGAATCTGAATGTTTAAATCAAACTAATGCTTAAAGACAAAACTCTATTTTAGAAAATGTTGTCATTTTTTTCCCAAGATCTTCGCAGCCAAAAAGAATTCTAATTCTATCCAACTGAGCATTTACCTAGTTGCCTTATGTATTCCAAAACTTCAGTAGCTAGTGATCTATACGTAAAGATTGTGTTGACTAAACTCTTCACTGACGAAAATGACAATGTAAATGACTGTTCTGTAAGCTCTCCCATCCATATGAAGCAAAATAACATGAAAATACCAGACCTTGCAATCAGAAGCATCTTTGCTCATAAGAGAAACTGTGATATTTGGGGGTGAAATGGATGGCGGGAATCAGTCCGAGCAGTTGGGTTCTGTTCTTGCTTCTGCTGTTTACTTATTCACCTTGGAAAAATACACTCCCTTCTGGGAGAATAAAGGACAATATTAATACCTGCTCTGAGAACATAAAAGCATAGCAAGAATCAGTGATACAGAATTGATGCAAAAGTCCTTGGCACCTGGAATGCCTTTGTATGTACTTTCCAGGCATTGTTATGATTTCTTTCACAATTTGCTAAGCAAACAAAATGCATTCAGTTTCTTTTACAGCTTTCTTGGAAGAAAGCTACAGCTGGGTTGCTGTTGACACTCTTTGTTTTAGAAGAATGCCATCGTGATGGTCAGGAAGCACATCACAGCACCAGTTGCCAACTTGCCTTGGCACATTTGCATGTGTGGGCAGTGACTGTCGATGTGTCTTGGGCATTGCCCAACACTCAGTGGGCATTATTAAACACGGAATGAAAATAAGACTTTTAGGGGGAAATGGCTGACTTCCACAAACAAGACATAATTTTTTCCTCACTTCACTAGTTAAAGTTATAAGAGGCTGTAAAGTGAGCAGAGCCCGTGTATCTTCACAGGTACCAAAGAGTCACAGTGAAATAAGGTGGCACCTATCATGGACACAGTCACAACTGCTACACACTAAGGCAAAGACTCTTTCACAGAAAAAAATGTACATGACACAAAATTGTAAATATAAGTTTGGAAGGCTGATTGCCTCTCGAACCCAATGCAGCATAAGAGTTTTGCCCTAAAGAATCAAGAGACAGTAAGAAATAATTACTTATTGGAATTGTTATTTCTATAAGGCTAAAATTAGGAAGTTATGTGTGGTTTCCTTTGGTGCTGTAATGATTCCCTCAGTTATGTGATAGTTCTGGAGGTAAGAAGCCTACAGTGGTGTAGCAGGTCTGTTTGCCTTCTGAAAGCTCTAAGTAAGGATTTGTTTCCTTATCTATCCCAGCCTCTAGAAGTTTTTCAGACACCTTAAATTAGAGTGCCACATTCCAGCTTCTGCTGCCATCATTTTTTCTACTTCTCTGGTTCAGACCCTCTCATCTCCCTCTTACAAGTACCCTTGGGATTACAGTTAGACCCATCCAGATAATCCAAGACCCTAAGATCCTTAACCAAGTCACATCTACAAGGCTTCTTTTGTCATGTAAATTAATATTTCCATAAGTAGCAGGGTTTAGAATGCACACACCTTTGAGGCCATCATTCAGCCTGCCGCAGGGTGCGCTGGCCAGAAAGTGAAGGTTGATATTTGATTGGTATGGCCCTCAGGTTTCTATATCCTGAGGAGAG
The DNA here is from genome assembly GCA_004027595.1 of Dinomys branickii. Classification (NCBI taxonomy): domain Eukaryota; kingdom Metazoa; phylum Chordata; class Mammalia; order Rodentia; family Dinomyidae; genus Dinomys; species Dinomys branickii. Next base: position 15,107 of record PVLD010009896.1, on the reverse strand, counting down.
TTATTGAGTGCCAGCCAACACTGGACAATAAAGAGAAATAATACTTCCATGCATGGGAAAATCATGGTACTCTTTCAACCCACGACTCCAGAAGAAAGTTCTATCTTACAGGGAACTATGCAAAATGTATAATTGATATCTCCTAGTGGTAACAATACAAAGAAGAAAAACAGGGATGAGAGCGATGTTCAAGAAAACTGGGATTGTGTGCTAGACAATATCATTTAAATCATCCTCCCTCTAATTATATGGATATATGAAAGCCATTTTTCCTTAAGTTTCTTTTTTATCAACAACATTACAGGGTTTTTAAAATTATTTTTTTAATATACCAGCATAAGGATGCAGTTGCAATCAATTAGAGTATAGTGAAAGGATGTTATTCTTTTTTATACTCTTTTCTTTTTATAAAACATTTTCACAACTGGATAATAAGAAAATGACAATAGTTATTACACTGTGTTCCATTACCATCAAAGTGGTTGCTCAGTACAAGATATAAACCAAAACAATTCTTACGAAAAGAAAGATAGTAAAGCAAACTTTCTTTTCAACAATAGCTAATAGTAAGATAAACTATTATTAGTGTATGAAATAGATTAGTAAATGAAACAAGTCAGTATATACATTAAAATGATTTTAAAACAATAGAATATGTAATTTGGGGAAGTACATGAATTTTTCCCTACTTTCTATTTATCTTCTATTTTGCTCTTTATTTGCATATATATTTTTTCTCATATAAGAGAAACCATACAATATTTGAGTTTGTGTGTCTAAATGAGCTTATTTCACTTAATGTTATGCTCTCAAGTGGTATCCATTTGGCTACAAATGCCTTAAATTTCTATTTCTATTTCTTTATGGCAGTATAGTACTCCATTCTGCATAAATATCACATTTTCCTTATCTATTCATCTGTTCGAGGACATACATGCTGTTTCCAAGATCTAGCTATTATAAATTGTGTTGTTATAAACATGGGCATACATGTATCCTGGTAATATGAATATTTTAACACTTTTGGGAAGCCACGGTAATATCTCAATTCATGAATGCTTGGCAAAATTTTGCTTCCATTCACAAATTTCATATTGGACAACAAACACAAGTATGACTATCTTCCCCACACAAACACAAATGAACCCAAAATTATAAAAATAATTAAGTTTATAAACCAAGGTACCACTGTCCCTAGGGCAGGACAGCTGAGTCACATGAAATTTCTACTTTTAGTTCTTTCTTAGGAATCACCACACTGATTTCCACAGTGGTTGTACTAGTTTATATTCCCATAAACTAGTAGAGTTAGTTTTTCCCCATATCTTTGCTCCCATTTGTTACTAGATTTTTTTCCATGATAGCCTTTCTTCCTGGGGTAAGATAGTATTTTAATGTAGTTTTAATTTGCATTTCTCTGAAAGCCAGTGATGATGAGCATTTTTATGTATTTATTGGATATTTATACTCCTTTTGAAAAGTGTCTGTCATTTCAGATGCCTATTTTTGATTGGTCTTTTAATTTGGGGTGTCCACTTTTTGACTTATTTATACGTTCTTGATGTTAACAATCTGTCCATACAATAGCTTGCAAAATTTTTTCCATTCTGTAGTGTCACTTCACTCTGTTGGTTGTTTCTTTTGCTGTGTAGAGAAGCTTTTTAATTTGATATGATCCCACTTGTTAATTTTTGGTGTTACTTTTTGTGCCAGTGGGGTTCTGTTTAGAAAGTCCTTACCTATACCTGTGTCTCCAAGAGTTGTATCTATTTTATCTTCCAGTAGATTAAGTATTTCTGTTTTAACTTTTACATTTTTGATCCGCTTTGATTTTAGTTTAATGTATATTGACAGATACGGGTCTAGACTCAATATTTTGCATGTAGATAACCAGTTTTCTAGCACGATTTATTAAAGAGTCTCTTTCTTCTCCAGTGTGTGTTTTTGGCTTCTATGTCAAAAATCAAAGAGCTATACAGACCTGGGATTTCTACTTCCTTATTTTCTTCCAATGATCCACATGCCTGTTTTTGTGCTAGTAGCATGCTGTTTTAATCACTGTAGCTTTATAATATAACTTCAAGTCTTGGACTATGAGGTCACTGCTTTGCTATTGTTACCCAGCATTGCTTTTGCTATTCTGAGTCTCTTCTGATTTCATATAAATTTGAGTATCACTTTCTCTAGGTAAGTGAGAAATGATGTAGGTAAATTGATTAGGATTGCATTAAAAATGTACATCAGTTTGGAGGTATAGCCATTTTGAATACTTTGTTTCTGCTTACCCAGAAACAGGATATATTTTTACATTTTCTCATATCTTCCTTGATTTTATTTTTCAGCCGAATGCAATTTCCATTGTAAAAGTTGTTCACTTCCTTAGGTTAGTACTTAAGTATTTAATATTTAGCTGCCACTGTAAATGGTATTATTCTCCTAATTGTTTTTTTTTAGTGAGTTCATTGTTAGTATATAAGAATTCTATTAATTTCTGTGTGTTTATTTTGTATCCTGCTAACTGCTGATTTAGCAATTGTTTGATGGAGGTTTTTGGTTCTTGTAGGTAAAAAATCACGTCATCCACAAACAATATTTTGAGTCATCCCTCTTATTCCTTCCTCCTGCATGATTGCTTTGGCTAATGTTTTACAGACTATATTGAATGACATTGGTGATAATGGACAACCTTGTGTTTACCTAATTTTAAATGAAAGGCTTCCAGATTTTCTCTATTTAATATGTTGGCAGTAGGTCTGTCATGAGTGGCTTCTATTATGTTGGGTTACAGACCTCCTATAATTATTTTCTTCATCCTTTTTTTTTATCACGAATGGATGTTGGACTTTTTTCCAAAGGCTTTTTCTGCACTTATTGAAATGATCATGTGATTTTTTTGTCCGTGATTCTGTGTATGTGACACACTACATTTATTGATCTGCATATGTTGAAACATCCTTGCATCCTTCAGACGAAACCTACTTGGTTATGGTGTACAATCTTTTTGATAATGTTGTGCTCTATTTACCAATATCTTGTTAAGGATTTTTGCATCTATTTCATTAGAGAATTTGGAATATAGTGGGGTTTTCTTTGGTTGAATCCTTGTCTGGTTTGAGAATCACGATAATATTAGCTTCAGGGAATTATTTTGAAAATATTCCTTCTCTTTTGATCTCATTAAAAAGTTTGAGAAGTATTGATGCTAGATCTTCCTTGAAGTTCTTATTGAATTCAATCTGAACCCATCAGGTCCTCGGCTTTCCTTAGCTGGTAATTTTTTATGATTGCTTCAATTTCATTGCCTGTTATTGGATTGTTCAAGATTTTTAGTCCTCTTGGTTCAGTTTTGGCAATTTATATGTATCTAGGGATCTCCCGATTTCTTCTTCCTCTCTATTTGCTTGACATAGCTGTTTGTGAAGTAGAGTAGTCGCTAATAGCGTTCTGGATTTTGCATTAGTCTCTTCTTCAATCAGTCAGTCCTTTGGTTGTCAATTCTGTTGCCCTGTGCTGTACAAAACTCAGGGACAGGAGGCAGGGCACATGGGTCCTGGACCCTCCTTGCACCACTGTGAGACTGGTGGGCAGTGGAGGCAGTTGGGGATGTGGTGCATGCATGCTTCCTGAGTCCTCCTGCAGGCCACTGCAAAACGCTGTCAGGTGTAGGCATCAGCTGAGAGCAGGGAACATGCTTCCTGGGTCCTGCTAGGTCAGTATTGGTCTCCTCGTTAGCAGTGTCACCTGGGGGTGGGGCATGAAGTGCCCCACTACCAGCTGGCTAGAGATTTTAAGTTTCTAAATTAACTAGATAATCTCTTCATCTAACCTTTTTAGGATAAAGTCCAAGCTAAGACCCAAACTCATTAAAAAAGAAAAAAAAAGCAGAGCACTAGTCATAATATGCTAGAACTTTAGAATTACCTGGCAAAACTTTGCAGATCTCCTGTAGTACTAAAAGGTGCTATTCTTAACAAAATTCACACTCAGTATGTTCAGTTTCAATATGAACTCAGTATTTGAGGAAAAGAAAATTAAATCAGCACTTGAGTTGTTGTTTTCCTTTTTGATCTACACCAGACTGGTGTGTCTGGATCCTGTGATCAAGATGGAACGTCATTATCCTGGTTTTTGTCTGTGACCTGTCAGAGCGGACGATTGGGTTTGAAAGAAACGGCAGCGCATATGCTTCTGAAATGCTTAATTGTGGCAACACAGAAACATTGAATACGCTTCACGTTGGAAATGTTGTCAGTTCTCTTTCTAAGCCGTTCAGTGTTAAAACTGGGCAAAAAATAGATGGTCGAGCAAGGACTGTTGTTTCCCTGATGTTCTCAGAAGCGGTTCCCAGTTCTTGGCTTAGCTTTGTTGCTGACTTTGAACTGAGGCTGGTGAGCGGATGAATGCCACATATCTCCCACAAAGAAAATCAGCTGTAGGCTTTACATCTTTCTAGAGCACTGTGCCCGAGTACTGTTGATCTGTTTTTTTCTGCTTTAAACAGAAAACCCTCCAGGGGAGTTTTGTGTACTCTAAAGAAGATCTCCGTAGGATCAGATAATAGAGTCTGTGTGAACATAATACAAAATAGGGAGAGAGGGACAAGCATGCTAATGCTTGTGGGAAATTATTCAGCTGAGACTTTCATTTACTAAGTGCAGAGTATAAAAATCCTGCTATCTCGTCTGCCATTTTCTTGTGATTGCTCTAAAGATTTAGGGAAAATTATGTTTTAAAAATGGATTTAATTCTCAAGAAGTCAGTTTTAGGGGGCTGGGGATATAGCTCAGTGGAATAAGCATCTGCCTAGCAAGCGCAGGGTCCTGAGTTCGATCCCCAGTACTGCCAAAAAAAAAAAAAAGTGATAAATTTAAACAGTTGTTTCCATCCCCAAGATAAGAAGTCAGTTTTAGAAAGAAAAGTTAATATGTATGTCCTGTAAATAGTGATCTAACAGTTTGTATCTGTTAAATTATGCATGCTTGGGGGTAACATGTGAAATAAAGGCTATGGATATGATTATCACTGATTTTATTTAGATAAGCAAGGAAAAACTGATTTGAAATAAAGTCTTTTCTTTTTGAAAGAGAGAAATAGAAAGTGTTTGGATATCCCAACTTAATGATCCAAAGGAAAAAATACAGACATTCCTCATTTAACAAATGAGTTCCATCCCTGGGACTAGCTCATGAAGTGAAGGGGTTGCTAGATGAGAAGTTCTATATAGTGTGTATATTACAATATTCAGAACAAAGAAATGATCAAAAGGAATGCCACCTTGTGGATCTTGCTTTTATTTGCATAACTCTTACATGCAATGCTATAATGCATAACAGAGCCCAAAACTACAGTACTGTACTCTGCAGAAGAATCTGGAAAAATTACAATACTGCACTGGAGAAAGAGCCACCATAATGCAGCACTGCTACTCATGTTGCTGTGTTGTAAGTCGAATGTGGGTTGTAAGTCCAAACAGTCATTAAACAGGTAAGTCATTAAGCAGGGAATATCTGTATCTTATATCCAGGAAGCAATGTGGGTAGGTAAGATGCTGCTTTTAGTACTACAATAGCCAAATGAGACTAATATGCCATGACATTTCACACATGAACAATGCTAATCTTGTGTGTTTCCTCCTGTATTAATAGGGGTTCATAACATACACATAGACACTATACAGATGCACATACCAACATAATAAATACAGAGACCACCAAAAATGCATACACTCTTCAGCAGTTGGCCATACTAATTAAAGGAAGCTAATAGTCACCACTTTGATTACCACTTGTAATTGCACAGGCCAAAGTTAACTTCTATTAAGCTCATGATGTCACAATAAACTCAGTATTAAAATATTTGCACAATTTTTTTAACCTGATGTATACATTTTTGTCAGGCTCTGTATTGTGTGTATGTGTCTTTTTGTAGGACTGCATTATAAGTAATTGGCTCATGCAGTGATGGAGGTTGATAAGTTCCAAGGCCTGCTGTCCACTAACTAGATACTTGGGAAAGCTGAAGGTGTTCTTCCAGTCTTAATTCAAAGGCCCGAGAGCCAGGAGAGTCACTGCTGTGGTGTCAGTCTTAACACTTGCACGCTGAAGACTCAAGAAAAGCCAATGTCTTAGTTCAAGACTGAAGACAAAAAAGAAGGATGTCTTACATTGAAAGAAACCAGGCTTCAGGAGTTCAGCTTAGTCACTGGACAATCAGACTTTTGTTCTTCTCAAATCTTACACCGATTGGATATCTGATCCCAGTAAGGAAGGAAATCCACTTTAATCAATCTATTGATGCCCTCACAAACAATTTCAGGGTGTTTGACCAAAGATTTGAGCAGATAGATTGATGTATGAAATTACCCATCCCACTTCCTATTCCACCACTTCCCACTCACTACTGATATATACATAACATATACCGATAGGTGCCAACTTCTGGGATAAGGGTCAGGGACATCAAATAAATAAAGTGGATTCCATTTCTGGCATAAAAGTATGAGAAGCTCTGAAAAACTGCTATGTAGTAGAATGGGTTTAGATTTTTTCAAACAAAAAAAACCAAACAACCTAGTATGTAAGGTTTATAGAAATGGTTCAAATGGGATACAGCAAATGAAGAAATGTTCAGGAAAAGCTAGGAAAACTAAGTAAGAATGTGAGAGTCCGTGGTATCTGAAGCAATACCTACTCCTTCCCTCTCCCTTCCAATATCAGTGAGATGGAAACCACACTCCAGACAATGCAGTCAAGAACACAAAATTCCTTCTTCCCCCAGCTTCTAGTTAATATGTCTTATCACATCTCTACATACCTGCTCATGAGGCTAAAATCTGGGTAAATGTAGCCCAAAGCCAAGAACTCCATATTTCCATCCAGCCACAGTCATGAGATAAACGCTCTGTGTTGTGTTTAATGCTTCTGATTACACTGAAGCCCTGATTAGTTTTGTACCAGCTTGGAAGGTGATAGCTCTACATCAGAAGAAGCAACCAAACAGAGGAGGTTACCAAACAACACCAGAGAAGGTTACCAAACAGTCAGTCCTAAAAATGAAGTGTCACTCAGAAAGAAGTGCACCTCTGTCCCCACTTTATTACGCTTCCTAGGAATTTTGGCCAAGTGGAGAAGCAGGCTTTAAAGCATAAACCTCCAAATATCTTAGAGATTGACTTCATTAGCAAGACAGCATGAAGTTCAAGCATAAAGGCATTCTCAAAGCAAAGGGTTTATGGTGAAAGGCACTTGGCAAGAAATTTGCAGGTCCATTAGAGATACAGCCAAACTGTAGGCAAGCTCATTTTCTAGAGAGAACCAGGAAAAGAGATAACCAGAGTAGCTGTAGGAGTCTTCTGGAAGTTCTTGGAGTTTAACAGCTGATAGTAGTGTCGGGGGATAGCCCCACTATGCCAAAACCAGTGATATCTGCAAGCAACTGAGCGCCACTCAAAGTCATATGCCATGAAATGACATCAGAGGGTTACTTCCAGGAAAGGCGAATATAATTCACTAAAATGATGCAGTAGTTATTAAACAAATAAACAGTGCAAGGCTTTGGAGGATAGAGGACAGTACTGAGATTGCTAGAATAAATTATCTAAAACAGTTTCCCAAGAAAATAATTATGATACATGCAAAGAAACGGGAAAATATGAACTATGCACTAGAAAAATAATCAGGCAACATAAACTGTTCTTCAGAACAATAAGTGTTGCATTTAACAAAATATCACATTAGCCATTATATGAAGCTTTTCTTTTTTTTTTTTTTTTTTTTTGCGGTACTGGGTATCGAACTCAGAACCCTGCGCTTGCTAGGCAAGCGCTTATTCCACTGAGCTATATCCCCAGCCCACATTAGCCATTATAAAAGAAGGAAAGTATAATGATATTATGTGAAGTATAGAATATTAATAAAAAGATAGAAATTACCAAAAAAGAACTAAATGAAAATGATGAAGTGGGAAAGTATAATACTGAGACGAAAAATTCACTAGATGGCTCAGCAATAGATTTGAACTATTAGAAGAATTGTCTTTAATCAAACTTGAAAGTAAATTGACAGTGTGTATTGCAAAGAACAGAGAGGGAGAAAATAAAGTAAAATGAAAAGAGACTACAAGAAACATGAGAGACCACCAAAGACAGCAATATGTGCATAAGGGGGGGGTGTATCTGAAGAAATAATGGCCTAAAATTCCCCACATTTATTGAAGAAAAATTATTCTATACCTCTGGAATTTCAATGATCAACTAGGACAAATTCAAGAAGCTCCACAGACACAAGGTAGTAAACATACTGAAAGTAAAAGATGCAGGGAAAATATGGAAGCAGCAAGAGAAATATAGCTTATCTCTTACAGGGGAGACCCAATAAGATTAATGGCTGGCTTCTTATCAGGAAATGGAGACCAGAAGGTGGTGAGATAATATATTCAAAGTGCCCAGAATAAAACCAAAAATCCTCTAACCAGAAAAGTGCTCTTTCAAAATTGTATAAAGAAATCTCTAGATGAACAAACACTGAATTTTTTTTTACTACAAGACAAAATATTGAAAGATGCTTAGTATTTTTTTCAATATTAAGGAAATTTCTCCAGCTGGAAACAAATGACCCAAGATGATAATCTGAATTCACACAAATAAATAAAAAGCACTAGTAAAGGTATTGATGTAATTATTTTTTAAAAAGTATAAAAGCAAGTTGCTTCTCCTTTCTTCTCTCTATAGATTTCAAAAGCAATTTTATAGGACAGTATAAAGATATATAATATATTGTTGGGCCTACAACATATAGAAATGTGATATCTTTGCCAATAACAGCAAAAAGATGTGGGAGGAAGTAAAACTGTATTGGGCTAAGGAAATGACTCCAGATGGTAACTTGAATCCACAAGAATAAATGAAAAGAATCAAAAAATCCTAATACTTAAAATGCTACAACTGCATAATTGCTATTTTTTTTACTTTATTAACTTCTTTAAAATATGAAAAATAATATAAGGCAGTCATTATAACAATTTATTATTGGATTATGTAATATAGCAGATGTAGAGAGAAATAAAGGAAAAAATAATACACTTCTATAGTAATTTTTAGAAATTTAATAGCAAACAATCAATAATGGGTACAACAACTCCCCAGAAGATCAATAAGGAAATAAAAGACTTGATCAAAACTACAAACCAAGTGAATCTAAGAGATATATACAAAATATTTCACTGCAACATAGCAGAACACGTATTTTTCACAAGTGTGTCGGACCTCAGACAGGGCACATTACATATTAGGTCCCAAAGAAAGTCTCAGTAAATTTCTAAAGTTCAAAATAGCACAAAGTATCTATTTCTGCTATAGTGCAATGACACTAGAAGCCAACAACAGAAGGAGCATTACCACATACGTAGAGATTAAAGAAATATTTTAAATAATCAATGGGTTAAAGAGGAAATAAAAAGTCAAGTTAGAAAATACCTTACGGCCAATGAAAGTGAAGTCACAAAATATCAAATGTAGGGCTGCAGTAAAGCCATGATTATAGTCTAAATTCCTATGTTCAAAAAATAGAACTATATCCGATAATAACCTAGACTTCCACTTGAAGACTGGCAAAAAGAAGAAAAGAATATATTAAACCTAAATCAAGTAGAAAGAAGAAAATTATAAATATTAAAGCAGAATTGATAGATTAGAGAACAAATATTTATTGAGAAGCTTAAACACGAAAGATGGATCTTTGGAAAGACAAAAAGGATCAATAAACCTATAGACAGATTGACTGAGAAGAAAGAGTGAATACAAATTATCAGAATCAAACAAGAAAGGACATTACTATCAATGAGTCAAAATTTAAAAGATTATGTATGAACACTTATGTAATGATAAATTAGATAACTCAGAACAAGTGGTCAAACTCCTAGGAAAAACATTAACTACCAAAATCTACAAGAAAGAATAGATAACCTGAATTGGTAATCAAAAAACTACTCATAAAGAAAAGTGTACACCCAGGTATCTTCATCAGTATATTCTACAAATATTTACAGAAGAATTAATACAGATTCTTCCTGAGCACTTCAAAAAATTAAAAAGGCAGAAATACTTTCCAACTTTTGCATGAGGATAATATAACCAAAGCTAGACAAAAAACATGAAAAGAAAAGTACAAACCAATATACATTATAATATTGGGCTCCACAATCCTCAAGCAAATTCTAGAAATCTAAATCTAGCAATATAAAAATGAGCTAAAGACCACAACCAAGCAGGATTTATCCCAGGCATGCAAGCTCCCAAATCAATTAATGTAATGCACCATATTGAGAGAATAAAAAGCAAAAACTGCATGATCATCTCAATAGATTCATGAAAAGTGTTTCACAAAATCTAATACCCTTTTATGATAAAAATATGCAACAGGACTTCCAGTTTGTGGTTTGGCATGTAAGAAGCTTTGAAGCTCAAAATCGGAGAGATAGGCAGAGGTCCACAAGCATAACTCTCCGCAGGAGCCAATAATGGGGTAGAAAAACCTGAATTAAACTGTATAGAGCTTCAGTGTGGACAATCTGAGAACTTTTTAAGAAATCTCTTGTGGGAGGAGGGGCTTTTATAGTTTAGATCTTGTTTCTTGTTTCTGTTCCTTTTTTTTCTTTTTCAGTACTGGTGATTTAACTCAAGGCCTTCACACTGAGCTACGTCCCCAACCTTTTTTGTTTGTTTGTTCTTAATTTTATTTTGAGATAGGAACTTGCTGAGTTGCCCAGGCTGGGCTCCAACTTTTATCCTACCTATGCCTCCCTGAGTACTGGGATTACAGGAGTAATGCCACCAACCCTTGGACTATAGTTTGGATCTTGAATGTCCCTAAAAGGCCCATGTTAAAGGCTTGTTTGCCAGACTACAGTGGCATTCAGAGACAGTGGAACTTTTAGTTTCTTTCCTAGTGGAAAGAAATTGGGTCAGCAGGGTGTGACTTTGAAGAGGACATTGGCTCCTTCATTTTAGTTTCTGGGCTGCCGTGAGGTGAGCAGCTTTCTTTCGCCTCATATTCTCTGCCATGATGTTCTGCTTTTCCACAAGCTCAAAGTGACAGGACCAACCAACCGTGGACTGAAACGTGAAACCATGAGCCGAAGTAGAATTTTCTTCATTATCAGTGAGCTGAGGTATTTTGTCACATCAAGAAAAAGCTATCTCACACACAGAGGATTAGCGATAAGAGGTCTCTACATTTTTGTCAATTTTACCTTCAAAATCTCTACTAACTCTGAAGTGTATATTAGAGGAAAATCTTGTGTTTATGGCAAAAGGAGACTAAAATAATCATTTTGAAATACAACAAAGAATTCTGTACTTCTTACTAAGGTCTACATTCAAGGAAAACCATTTTTACTGGAGTTCAACTTTTGGGATTTTTATTAGAACCTAATTGACATAAGAGAAGGGAAAAACCAATACTAATCCCCCTCTAGCTGTTCATGTTGAAAAATAAATACCAGCTCTAGCCATCCTTCCCAAGCATGAAGTTGAGGGTCAGCGGTAGAGGAAACTAAGTCACATTTGTGAAGCTCACAGCCTACAGGGACAGGCTTTCCAAGGTCCAAGACACCCATAGGGGAGTATTATGCTTCCCACCCTTTCAATACCCCAGTATATTATGAAAAGTCTATTTATCAGAGACCCTTTGATCTACCATTCATGTTCATCTTTCAATAAAATAATTACAAAGCATGTTAAATTGCAAAACCATAATTTCAGAGACAGAGAAACATCCAAACCAGACTCTGACATGGCAGAGATGTTGGACTTGTCAGACTGGGAATTAAAAGCAATTGTGATTAATGTGCTCAGTACGCTCATGGAAAAGCTAAACAATATATGAGAGGCAGCACCTCATAGAAGCAGAGAGATGGATCTTCTGTGAGTTAAATTTTACCCAAGTTCAAAAACAGTGTAATAGAAATGAAGATGGACTCAGTGTTAGACTGGGCACAGCTAAGGAAGATTCTCTAAGTTTGCAGGTATGTCAGTAGAAACTTGCAAACTGAAAAGAGAAAAAAAAAAAAAAAAAAAAAAAAAAAAAAAAAAAAAAAAAAAAAAAAAAAAAAAAAAAAAAAAAAAAAAAAAAAAAAAAAAAAAAAAGACTGATAACAGAACATAATCACAACATCCCAGAAGTGTTGGACAAGTATGAAAGGTTTAACAAATGCATAGTGGAACATCTGTGGGAAAAGAAAGGATAAAAGAGACATAAGAAATATGTGAACTAATCATAACTGAGAATTTCTCTCAAATTCATGCCAGATGCCAAATCACAGATCCAGAAAACTCAGACTAGAAGCCAAAATACTGCCATCTACAAATATCACGGTCAAATGGCAAAAAATCATAAAGACTCTTAAAACAAGCCAAGGAGAAGGAAAACATCTGATCTATTGTGAAGCAAAGAAGAGCATTACATCTTATAGCACCTGAGAAACAAAGTAAGCATGAAGAGTATAGTGAAAAATTTTAAGTATTGAGAGGAAAAATCCCCACGGATCTAGAAGTATGTACAGTGTCTTGCAAAATGGACCTCTGAGGGAACAGCTACACCACAACAGCATGACGAGGGAATAGCTGCATTCACCTCCAGCCAACTCCGTGAGGTAGAGTCTACTCCCTGGCTGCATCAAGCTGCCAACTCCTAGCTGGCTCTGTATCTTGGTTCCCCTTAGCACAGGGCCACAGAAGTGACAGCCAATGACCTGATCATGGATGATGCCAATGCCCAGGAGAGAAACTAAGCCCCAAAGAGTCAGCAGCTTCTGGGAGAAATAACCAATGCTCCAGCAGCACTAGCCCCAAGAAAAGGCCTCAGCTGTAGTAAACTGCAAAAGTAGTGCAAATGAGTATTTCACCCTGCAAATGACTTCTTCATGGTGGAATAGAATTAGAAAAGAAATTCAATGCAGTACCTACCATATTGCCAGAGAGAGTTTTATCAGGCACCATTTTGAGAAGGGGTTGATTGTGTGGGACTGAGCTACAGAACAACTGGACTACAGCTTTACTCCAGGACTTTCGGTGTTACCCTAACACAGTGTCAGGTTGAGAGACAGCCCCGGGAGCCAGATGTGGAAAATGTGAGGGCTAAAGATAGAGCCCATGAGAAGTTCAAGCTCAGGTAAGAAGGATATAGGGGCCTCCACTGTGTGGCGGGATGCCAAGTCCAGTGCACATGGCTTTCAGAGGTGGGTGGATCTGAAGGCAACGGCACTGAGTCCTTTGGTCTGCTAAAGCCCCGCCCTGTTGCCTGCCTACATCCAGCAGAGACAGCTGGTCTGGTTGCTTCTCTGTTTACCAGTGAGAAGGAGAATGTGCCTCAGCTTGGACAGTTGGGCAGAGAGGACTGTGACTTGCTGGATTTCAAGACTGTAAGTCCTAGGAGGAAACCATTCATTTGGGAATACAATTTTTTTTCTTTCTTGGGCATATTGTTTTTCTCCTTTGTCATTTTTTGTGGCATTCAGTGTTAGTTTTCTTTTTAGTTATTTTTCTCTCTCAGTTTTCCCCTTTTTCACTTTTTTCTTTAGTTTGCCGTTTTTTCTTATTTCTCTTTTTTGTTTGCCCTTTTCTGTTACACTTACCTGATATTATTAATTTACTTATACTTCTTAATAGAATATTTGATTTCACTTTTCTTACCTCCTCATCTTTCATTGCTTAATTTGTCAGTGTTTACCTTTTCATGCTCCTGTTCCCCACATCCTCTATGTTTGCTAGCTTAACCGTTAAGGTTTTTAAATCTGTGGATAATTAGTTACCTCTGTGCTATTGCTGTTGAATATAGCTGTATTGTTGGTGGAGATAAAGTTGTCCAATTTAGTAGATATTTTCTGTGGGTCATATTTAGTTTGCCTTAGTGTTTATGCAATGATGAAAAATCTCTTCTTTACAGTAAAGAGTGATACATCACTGATTCTTGAAGTATGTCAATATGGAGTTTGTCTTTGACACTATTTTTGTTGGTGATTTTATTACTATAGGCAAGGTGACATAGTTGTTGCTATCAACTGATATTCTTTGTGTGCCAATATTTTGGTGTCATTAACAAATATAGTGGCCCATTACTGGAAAACTAGGTACAGATCCAAGTACACTGTAGCCTCTCCTCCCAAATAAATGCAAGTGGGGGATCCTGGGACTCAAGCAAAGGCCTACAGTTAGCCATACCTAGGGTGTGTCACTGAAGAGCAGACACTAACTAAAGAAGCCTCCATACTAGCAGAAAAGTCATCCAATATAACAAACCTGCAAGCCTCAGTACAGGTAATAAACCAACAAACAATAAAAAGAAACATGAGAAGACAAGACAACAATATGCCTCCAGAATTCCCAACTTCCCCTAAAGCCAATCCGTGTGATATTGAGTGGGAGGAAATCAAAAGTTACTCAGCCAAGTTAAGTGAAAGGATAACAAAGAAGATGACAAACAGATCATTAAGGTGCTTGGGGAATTCAAAGAAGAGATAAAATCACATGATCATTTTAATAGACACATAAAAGCCCTTGACAAAATCCGACATCCAGTCATGATAACAACACTAAAGCAAGTAGGGGTAAAAGGACCTTATCTCAATCTGATAAAAGCCATTTATGACAAATCTACTGTCAACAACATATTAAATGAGGAAAAATTGAAAGTTTTCCCTCTAAAGTCAGGAAGAAAATAAGGATGTCTACTATTGCCACTTCTGTTAACATAGTCCTCAAAACATTAGCCAGAGCAATCAGGCAAGGAAAAGGAATAAAAGGGGTATATACTGGACAGGAAAACATCAAATTATCATTATTTGCAGATGACGTGAACCTCTATATAGAAGATCAAAAAAATTAAACTGAAGGACTTGTAGAATTAATAACGAAATTCAGGAGATCCGGGGAAGATGGCGACCGGGTGAGCAGCAAGGGAGCGAACCTCCTTAATAAACACCACCAGCTCGAGACAGACTTGGTGAGCGTGAATGCCGGAACCTCGGCTGGGAAGTTTAAACTGGGCGTATTTCTCTGAGATGCCGGGGGAGATGTGGTAGGGCGGACCAGGCTGCCGGGGCGAGACGTGGGA